>OY992888.1:20806610-20963708 GCA_963921405.1 Cepaea hortensis | reverse complement strand
ATTTACTCTTTTATTCCCTGCTTCCATCGTTTACGTCGTCGGTCTCTTCCTCTGCTTCCATATGGTCTGTACATCATTGCTTGTTGTGGTTTACTGTTAGTTGGTACTGCATGACCAAATCATTTGACTTGCTGCCTTCTAATAAAATCTAGCGCAGCTTTAACCCCCACTTTAGTCCTGATTTCTTCATTTCTGATCCTATCTCTTCTTATACAATGAGTATTCTACTCAGGAATCTCATTTCTGTTTGCTGTGATTTTTCTTTTCTCTTTTTCTGTCATTGTCCAGGTTTGGCATTGGTAACATAGAGCTAGTAGGAAGATTGTGTTGTAAAGTGCTTTCTTAGTAGTTATTGATACATGTTTGTTCTTTAGTATTGGTGCCATTTGTCCAATGAGTTGGTTTGCCTTATTGCAACTATTGTCTTCTGATATGCCATTTGATGATATTATACTTCCTAGGTACTTGAAACTCTTCACCTCCCCCGATGTGTCTCCACCTTGCCTCGGTGGGGGGGGGGGGGGGCTTGAGTGTCCCACTGACCCCAAGCGCTGTGCTAATGGATATAAACTACATATTGGACAGCTCTTGGGATAGGGACCAGACTAAGAGAGACACAACCTGCTGCTCTGCAGGTAGACTGAGGATAGCAGTCAAAATTTAAACTCAGGCGCACGAAGCCACAAACTTGGTCAGGCACTTACACCAAGGCCTCCATCTGAGATATGTAGCTGAACGCCTCTAAGCTACTACCCTTGGATGAGACAGCCCGGCCGATACTCACCTACCGAAAATTGGAGGTGAGATACTGACACGCTACATGCCCAGTTCCGATACTTGTCCGAAGGCTTCCAGCTGTGGGATATGAGGGATCCCCGGATGAGAGGGCCTGGCCGTTTCTCGCTCACTGCTGTACGGAGGTAAGGTGCTGAGCCGGCAGCACATGTAGCCTACCTCGTGAGCGAGTACAAAAAGGTTGATGAAATGCCCCAGTCGAATGAAATGGTTACGAAATTAGTCTGTTTCTAACTCGTAGAGAGTAGACAAAGGTGGAAAAACGTCTCACGAAATGGAACGCACGAAATGGAACGCACGGCTAGCGACTTCATTGCGTAGTGCGAAGTCCGAAGCGAAAGCTTACCTAGTGGATGTCGCCTGCAGACTGACCGTTCCTGGTGTGTGCTTGAGCGACCAGTGGCAAGCGAGATGCCCAACACATGGAAGTGAGGAACTAAAGCATCCATGAGCAGGACGAGGCAACTCCTCGGGTGAGCCCAGGCTCAGAGCAATATGTGCCGGCTCTGCAATTATGGAAGCCTCCTTGGATAGCGAGGGAATGCCCATGGTCTGCCCCTGCCTTCCATTGAGGGTCGACCGTGATGTCTTTTATCGTTCTACCTTGACCAGCTGAGATGTGGGCGACATCACAACAATAAGTCTAACGTGCCTCGAAACTCGAGGAAGGCTAACCTCATTTTAAAAAATGCCCGCCGAAGCCGGAAGTGCCGTCCTACGGGTGGCAAAATAAAAATTGGCACTGCGCATTTACGTCCGAGTGAAATGTCTTGTCCGAATGTCTCTCGTGCTAGGAACAGCTGTGGCTACCTAGTTTCCGAATGCCGCTCTTGTTCGGAACAGCTCTGACTAGATAGTTTTCCGAATGTCCGTCGTGCCTGGAACAGCTCTGACAGGCGCAACGACAAGCACATGTCCGTGTCGAAAACTCGCTGAGTGGATACAGTCTCCAGACCTGTCTGATGTGTGCGGTAACGGCCCGGGGCGAAAGAAATCCCAATATATTGAAGTGAGGAATTAAAGCAGCCATGAGCAGGACGTGACGATTCCCTCGGTGAGCCCAGCACCAGGGCGCTATGTGTCGGCCCTGCAATTATGGAAGCAACCTTGGATGGCGGAAAATGCCATGGACTGTCCCTGTCTTCCTTTAAGGTTTTACAGTTGTCTTCGACCGTTCCAACTTGGCCAGCTGGGTTGTGGATGGTACTGCAAAATGTGAGAGTCTCCCAGGAATGCTACCTAGTCAAAAAAGCACGCTATAGCCGGATGTGTCGGCCTACGGGTTTCGGCCCAAGGGCGCATAACAGACACACCGCAATCACATCTGAAAAAACACTCCGGATGAACGCAAAGAAGAAGAAGAAGAAACTCTTTACTTGTTTCAAGGGATGGTCGTTTAGGTGAATTGTTGTTTTTTCTTCTTTAGTTATAGTCATTACCTCTGTTTTACTTGTTCTAATTTTCATGTTATGTTCACGAAACATTTCGTTTAGACTATTCATATGGTCTTGTAATTCAGCTTCTGATTTTGCTATTAGTGCTTGGTCGTCCGCAAACAGGAGTTCTCTAATGGTGTAATTTGCAGATGATTCTTCTTCTGTGTTCTCGTCCTGCGGTGTTCTTGAGGTCACTATTTGGCTGGTTTCTTTACATATGTTGTCTATACAGGTTATGAACAAGAGGGGGCGGGGGACAGGACACAACCTTGTCGTACTCCGGATCTGATGGTGAAGGGTTCTGAGTGTCCTCCAGTTGCTCTCAATATTCATTCACTGTTGTTCTCAGTGACTAGTCTACACAGAAATGGATACAGCAAGCCAACCGGATTTTACCAACAATAGTCCCGCTAACTGTAAGTGGTTCATCTTGGGCGATCGAGAATATGACATTACTGGTGTGTGTGTGTGCGCGCGCGTGTGTGTGTGTGTGTGTGTGTGTGTGTGTGTCGTGTGTGTGTGTATGTGTGTTTGTGACAGACAGACAGACAGACAGACAGACAGACAGACAGGCAGGCAGGCAGGCAGGCAGGCAGGCAGACAGACAGACAGACAGACAGACAGACATAGAGATAATTTCTGTTGTAATGTTGCCTGAACCTGAGGCCTTGTCAGTTTTCATATGGTTAAGAGTATTCTGAATCTTCCATTTTCAAAATTGACGATCCTTTATAATTATTTCGAATATCATACTGTTCTTTTCTTGTATCATCATAAAGGTTTTTCACATAATCTTACCATAAATGTAAAATCTGATTGTTTTCTATTATGATTTTTCCATCTGTTGTTTTTAAGCAGCCTGTTGATGTTCTTGTTCTTTTATTAGTAAGCTCCCGAATTCTGTTGTGCACAGACAGGGAAGAGATAGGGAACGTTTAGCTGTAGATTACAGGTGGCAGTTAACAGGATGACAGAGTGGTGTAAGGAAGCATTGGCCGTTATAAACCCAGATAAGGCATCAGTTGTGTGGCACTGTCTGATAACCGGATCGTGAAGGCAAATCTCCCATGTATTATATTGAATATATGTCCTCTTAATAGAGCGAGTAAATTGACGTGCTTGGGTATCACTTTCGACAAGTGTATGTCTTTTAAAGACTGTGTGGCGGCTTTGGTGGTGAAGCCTGGTAGGGGACTTAATGCTTTGACGGCGATGGCAGCAACCGGGTTCGAGCAGAGGTTGCTTTATGGGCTCTTTCAGCAGTTAATAATTTTTGTCATTGAGTATGGTTTGGGGCTCCTGATAGTATCAAAGATCCAGCGTGAAAGGTTGAAGCACATACAAAATACGGCAATGCGGATGATTCTGGGGTGCTCAAATGACATACCAATTATATGCACGCTGGCGCTACCAACAATGCCGTATAGGCATAGGGTCCCTCAGACCAAATAGTACGTGAGAGTTGCTGCAGATAGGGATCACCCCGTGCATGAAGCCATGGATATGGTTAAGGGTCATAGACTAAGACGAGGCAGGTTCTGGATGGCAGAGGCGGACATATTATTACGTCAGGTATGTGATCTAGAGACCATCAATGGTGAAAAAGAGTAGGTTAAAGAACCTGCAGGCAGGACGGACTGTGGCGAAACGCCAATGGCTCATGTCCTCATGCTTTCTTTTATTTTGGGTAAACTGGGGGAAACAGCTTTCGGGAATCCTAAGTTCTCTTATTCGTTCAATCACTATGGAAGATAGTTCTCTGGGATACTTTAACAACACGATCTTGGTAATAGAACGATTAGATATATGTCTTGTCTTGGGGAAAAACCCGATAAGGCGCCTTACACCAAATACACACCAGCGGAACTTCTGGTGCAATTCATGTCCGTTCCAACCCCTACAGTTTGGCATTTGCAGGATGTCTATTTAATTCACAGATTAGGACAACACTGCAACCTACTACTGGGAAATGAAAGGTAATAGGTTTTTTTTATTGAATACTGCTAGATCTTGGTTTATAAAGATAACTGGTTGTCTCGACTGGTGAGACGAATTGGCGAGACGGCAGTCTTGCAATATTGGGAGTAGATTGACCGTTGGCCAATCTAGCTAAGCGTCTTGTTCTTGGCATCGCCGGGGAGTGAATCTGAACAATATATCTCCCCAGAGGATTGCATTTGTTCTTGGCGGCAGATGAGCTGTTGCTATCTTTCCTTCTACGGCCTGAACTGGGCATACTGTCATCTTTCTTTAGAATATAATCATTGGATAGCTACGGTATGCCGGAAGGAGGGAAGGGCTCCTTGGGGATGAGATCCACCAATCTATGATCTATCTTCTTGAGCCGGAAGAGGGTATCCACTGGCTTATCTTTATCATCGAATTCTACGGGTAAGGTGAGGCACGGCCGGTACATTGCGGCGATAGCTCAGACAAGAGCAGCAACCCGAAGGAGTAGTATCTTCTTTTCTATTCTTGCTGGGGATGGGGAATTACACTGATTGCCATACATCCTCACTACTATAATATTAGTTAAGGGGGGGGGGGGGGGGGAAACACATATCCTTAAACACACCACACCACGAGAGCTTTGTCGTGAGAAAGGCATGGTTTGCAAGGGAGAGAGAAGCCGGGAAACGAATGTGCCCAATAATAATAAAGGCAGGGTATGAGTGTGGAGAGTGAGTCTTGTATGCAAAAGGGTGCATAGGGTAGCCGACAGGACGTCTACAAGATGGAGGTCTACTCAAGCCAGGACGTAGCCAATCCAGGGGCTACCTGACATGTCAGACCCATTCAAGCAGGCCACTTATCTAATTGATTAGGTAAGCCAAAATGCATAACCAATTTATTAACTGAGGCCCAATTGGACCTCAGGATTGTGGTGCATGAGTCAGCCCGGTCGCTCACTAAATTTTATCATCTACAGGGTCCTTCTGTTGACCGTAAAGTGAGTTGAAAGACTCGACAGGGCTTTTATGCCTAAAGCTATATGCAACTGATGAAGCCAAGTCAAGTCATTGGCCATACCAGGTAGAATGTTTCTAATTATGAGGGAGAATCAGGACTAAAATTAAACGAGTGACAATACCGCAACTCAAGTCTTCTCATCGACTTAGGGTCGAGTGTTTGCTGATGATTCTGGTTAAACCTACGCCTAATTCCCATCCTTGTCAGGGACAGTGAAAGACTCTGACTCATTCCCCATACACAAACTGGTCTCATGATATTATTTCCCAACCAAAATTAGGCCAAGTGATCCCATGGCACTTTCCCAGACCAGATGAGTGACTATATCGTGTTGGCCACGGAAACCTGAAATCTGTTGTTAGAACAACCTACGCTGGAAAGAGAGACCTGAAACTTTGTCCGGTGAGGTGGATGTGAACTAACAAGACAATATTGAGATCTGTGGTCTATGATGTTCAGAGTTTTCTTGCTTCATGTCTGGACTAGAGTTATCTCCTCAGTTTTTTTTTTTTTTTTTAGACTTTTATAGGTTCATCTGTCTTGATGTTTTTCTGTGTTGTCCTTTATTACGGTATTAAATTCTAATTATAGTGACTGGGACGATCGTCATGTTATATTTGTGTCAGCCAGAAATACACTGCAGGAAATAGACCCAGAGGTCGAAAGAGAGAGTGACAGTGAGTCCGGGGAACGGAGGAGGGTTGGCAGCAAAGACCTATCCCAGCCAGGGCGAAAGAATATTTTGAAACATTGTGACAGGAGAAATTGGGACCCTCCCCATAGCTTGTTACACGGACTGGCACAATGTAATAGTAATACTGGGTCGTGAGTGCAGAGAATGGACAAGCGGGCTACACAGAGTTTGAGGTGCGACAACTGATCCAGAGTAATACACATCAAGATGACATACTGATTGGTCAGGGTGAGAAACACACGGAGTAGTTAGGGTCTCATTGCGAAGGCTAACTGGCGATTCTTGAAAAAGGAGTGTATGACAAATGAGGCTACGACCTCCAGCATGGAAGCAGTTACAGCGGCATTCCGTTGGTTAGAGGAGACCACTGCATCACACATTGTCTTCATCACGAACTCAAGGAATATGCTTAGTAAAGTGGAGAAAGGAATGTTTCGTGTGGACTGGCTCACCTCGTTTCAGAGGTCACAGATTGTAAGAATTGTATGGATTTGTTTACCCTGGCCATGTGGGAGTGCGGGGGAATGAACAAGCTTTTAGGATGGCATTGAATGAACCTCCTAGTTGTAGATTATCTATGGACAAGAGAGACGTGATAGTGCGCCAGTGGGACCAGGTGGAGAAGCTGGAGGAACAGACTGAGAACCCGTATGTGGAAAGGATGAGATTGCGGGGGATCGGCAAGGGTTCTGGTAGAATCTCAAAACTGTGAGGGAAGTCCAGGAGAACATTCAATCAGATAGCGACGGGAACGATTAGTAGTATGACTCTTCGCTGGCTGTTAAACGAGGAGGCGGAGCGCGTATGGGAATGTCCTGAGTACAGTGATGTCGGTTCTTAACTCAGCTCAACATTCTGTTGTGCAGTAATGTGGTATTCTTACTGATGTGTGTTTTTTTTAAAAAATCAATTTAAATGCAACTTTTCTCGAGCCATGCTTCTTTTGCCTTCTTACATAATGTTCTGACTTTTTTGTGAATCTCTTCATATTTGTGAGGATTATTTTTAGTGTGCCTTCTTGCTTTCATTAGTTGTAAAATTTCTTCAGTCATCCATTTCTTAAGACCTACTTTCTTTAATTTTGGAATAGTTTTTCTGTAGAAAAACATTTATTGAGTTCCTCAACTTTCCCATTGTTTATCCACATCTTGAAATAGGATCTCTAGTTCAGACAATACATCAAACATGTTTTTTTTCTTTTACTATGTTTAAATTGCCTTGTATTTCCATGTCAGTTTTCAATGTACACAGATCGTGTTTAGTGTTTCCTGGTGTATTCTTTACTTTCTTTAACTTTACCTTCAGTGCGCCTGTAATAAATCTGTGATCACTGTAACAGGCTGCACTTGGAAATGTTTTTGCGATTGTTAACGCATTTCGAAACCTTCTGCTGATCAGGATGTAATCAGTCTGATTTCTAACACTGCTGTCAGGACTCCTCCATGTCCAAAATCTTCTTGGATGTTGCTTAAACCAGGTGTTGCGGACAATCATTAAATGTTCTTTTGTTCATTCTACAAGTCTGTATACTCTTTAGTTTGGTTCTCCCAAACCATATTTGCCTACTGTGCACCCATCGCTTTGATTTCCTACTTTCCCATTGACGTCACCCAATGTAATACTTATTTCTGATTTTTAACATTTCTTGTGTCCTATGCAAAGTGAAGATAATTTGATGTCCAACCAACCAACCAACCAACCAACCAACCAACCAACAATCCAACCAACCAACCAACCAGCCAACCAACCAACCAACCAACCAGCCAGCCAGCCAGCCAGCTAGCCAGCCAGCCAACTAACTAACTAACTAACTAAGTAACTAACTAACTAACTAACTGACTAGCTAACTAACAATTTAACTAGCCAAGTAGTTGTCTCTTACTAACTAACTTACTAACTAGCTAACTAACAATTTAACTAGCCAACTAGTTGTCTCATCAATCTTTATTGATGACGCAGAGCTGGAGATAGTTAACCTGTTCACATATCTAGGATCGGAGGTCAACAATAAATTATCCCTAGATCAGTAAATCACCATCAAAATTGGTAAGGCATCAACAACAATGAACAGGTTAATAAAGAGAATGTGGGGTAACAGAAAGCTTACTGCCAAAACAAAAGTCCAGGTCTATCAAGCCTGTGCCCTTAGTACATTTCTTTATGGCAGTGAAACCTGGTAAGCGTACCCACACCAAGAGAAACGTTTAAACAGCTTTCATATGCATTGCCTGCGAAAAATACTTTGTATTAAGTGGTAAATTACGATCAGCAACACCGAAGTATTGGAAAGATCAGGTTGTGTGACGGTTGTTCCATGCTCAGTCTTCGTAGACTTAGATGGATATAACACATTAGGAGGATGGAATTCCAAAGCGCATCTTTGTTTGGTGAATACAGATGGGTAAAAGATCTAGGGGTCGGCCTTTACTACCGTACAGAGATGTGTGAAAGCGGCGCATTGATGATAAAGGCACTGATTGTGCCCTTAGGAGTAGGTCGCCGCTGATCCTGTTGCATGGAGGGCATACATCAGAAATGGAATACAGATAAAGGAAAAAATAATATTTGCAGCTAGGCACACTGAGCGCTTGAGACGTCAGGAGATGCGTGATGGTGGAAATGACCATCCGTTCACATGCATTCCTTGTGGACGAACATTTACCGCCCGAATTGGTCAGTCCAGTCACATTTCCTGCCGTCATGGGTAGTTCTTATGGTGCCTTTTTTAATCTCAGTGTAACAAATTATCGAAAGGTGCCAGTACAACAAAAGCAACATCAATAATAATAATAATAATAATAATAATAATAATAATAATAATAATAATAATAATAATAGTAATAATAATAATAATACGAAAAAGAAGAAGCATAAGATGAAACAGAAAAGGAGGAGGTGAAGAAGAAGAAGAAGAAGAAGAAGAAGAAGAAGAAGAAGAAGAAGAAGAAGAAGAAGAAGAAGAAGAAGAAGGAGGAGGAGGAGGAGGAGGAGGAGGAGGAGGAGGAGAAAAAGAGCGAACGATAGAACTTTATTTTTAAAGGGTCACAAATTGGGCACGCTAGCCCGTCTTACATTCGGCCCTTGATTTTTCATATATCAATTATCAATTGCGCATGAATTATCTATTGTGCATGTTATAATCTCACTGATAGAACATTATCAAGTGAATGATGTGAACATAAACATTACATATTATCATATTATGAGCCAGGCAAGCAGACAGGCTGGCAAGCGCGCACGCGCGCGCGCACACACACACACACACACACACACACACACACACACGAACACACGGACGCCAATGTATAAAAACACATGCATACCTACATACACACATCTCTGTGGCGGAGTGGTCAAGCCGTTTGACTCGTGCTCCGAAGGTTGTGGGTTCGATTCCGGGCCGCATCCTTCGGTTTACGAGTTAAATGTTTCGGAGACTCCTGTGGGTCGTCGCTAAAAGCTACGGAGTTCGTGCTTTGTGCGACGCTTTCCGTGCTGCGGAAAGAGACCGAGCTATATGGGATAAAACCCGGTGCAATGAAGTCGACCCTGTCGACTTTTAAGCGACTTAAACACATTCATACAACATACATACATCATTTACACAAACTCGCACAGTTATACACTCATTTAATAACTTACATATACACACTCCTTCGCATGCACATATACCCACTTACAATCACAAACAAACTATCAAACATTTACTCATACAATCTCTCTCTCTCTCTCTCTCTCTCTCTCTCTCTCTCTCTCTCTCTCTCTCTCTCTCTCTCTCTGTCTGTCTCTCTCTCTCTCTCTCTCTCTCTCTCTCTCTCTCTCTCTCTCTCTCTCTCTCTCTCTCTCACGCCCAAAGAAGAATAAGGCCCATAATTAAATACCCAGTGGAAACATTAATTCATATCGCCTGCATTAAATTAATTGTATGACTTACTTCGTCCTCGCTCGTTAACGCAAACAAACAGATGTGTCGACCAGTAAGTCTTTCTATGGTAATGACAACTCTTTCAGTGCATGGCCATTACATAATAAAATAAACACTTTTGGTTAACATCCCGCGGAAGTTATTTAAATTGAGTTCAAGGACACATTTAAGTTGAGTTCAAGGGTACACCTACTAAATTTGTTGAGCGATGGCAGCACAGTACTTGACAAGAGAGACATAGATATAGAGCGACATTTCAAGATGTGGTAGATAGTTAATTAGTTAGTCGACAGATCTTTCTCATTGCACATCGAACCATTCAGTCCATAAGTGCTCCGATCCTTACTTCAGTAAATCCCGCAGCGTGTAGCGGCTAACGACACCAGTTCTGTGTTGGTTTATTAATCTTATTTGGCTTCCTGCGTAGTGTTCTTGTTTGGCCACACCTATTTTAATGTACAGTTCTTGCATCCTGGCCATGGTTGTAGAGTCACAGTCATCACTTGGTTCTTGCGAACGACTTACTTCTCGTAAAGCATTCAGAAGATCAGCCTGGTCCATGGCGCGTCCGCCTTCCACAGTAGCCTTACCCGCGAGCTTGTCAGCCAGCTCATTTCCTTGTACACCCGTATGCCCTGGCACGAAAATGAAACTAATCTTTGCAAGCCGAGACCGCGCCAGAGACAGCAAACCCTCTATTCGGATCTACCCCAAATCTATCTTCTTGAGCATTATCATCGAGTCGCTAAGGAAACATGCCCTGGTGAATGTCTGTGTCTCGAGCCATGTTATTGCTTTACTTACTGCCATGATTTCCATAGTCAGGCTACTTGTGGCCAAAAGCACAAGCACCAGAATCTTCCTTCACAATTCTCCCTCGGGCCTGAGCCGTAAATGCCCATGAACTTCTCACTCGTCGAACGACTGACCCATCCGTGTAAATGACAGCATCACCGTCTTCTTCAACAAATTCTCGAAGATCAACGCTTGTACTTCCTCCTCCACAGCAGCCGGATTTTCTTGTCTGCATTTTCTGTCTAGTTGGATGCAAACTAAAAAAGACGCATAGAAATCTGTTGACTTGTCGCCAGGTACTAAGGCCTCAAGTGAACACACCTGTTGAAGAATGTCTTCGGCTTGGCCCATCCATGGCCTTCCTCTTTTTAATGTGCTGCCCTTTACCTTCTTAATTTCACTATGCAGTGGATGTTGAGTGTTTGTATTGACTCTGAGATAGGCACGTGCTCTGCAAAATTTGTATTCTGTCGCCAATGATTGGAAAATCAAGAAGATAGCCCATCGCCCCGCATGCTGCACCTCTTGTACAACCAAGAACAATGCGCATAGCTTCGTTCTGTATCCTTTCCATTCGTTCCATCTGCTTACGACTGAGAGTCGGGATCGCCATCGCATACTCAAAAACAGACATGACCAGACCCTCGTATAGAAGACATAGATGTCGCTGCTCACATTTTTGCCGCCGCCATCACCCGCATTACAGCCAAACCCCGCTTGGCCTTTGTTATCACCTGGTCTATGTGCTAATTATAAGCAAGGCGTCGATAAAAACGCACCTCCAGGTAAGTCATTGCCTGCGTTCTTTCCACAGTCTCTGAAAAAAAAAATTTACAGTTGGTGTTGGAGTATTGACAATATGATTATTCAAAGAGAACATTTCTGCCTTCGTTGGGTTGACCATTGCCCCAGATTTCACACACCAAGTACTTCTGCGGTTTAGTTCTCTTTGCAGTTCCACAGCTACCTGATATCTATCCTTACCCTGACGATACACTAACACATCGTCGGCAAATGACAATGTCCTCCCTGGTCCAGTGATCTGCTCGCTGGTCATTCTCACAGTGTAGGCGTTGAAAAGCACTGGAGATAATGGTGATCCCTGTGGCATGCCCGGATTTATTGTTGTTCGTTCAGAAGTCCAACAGCCACATCTAAAAATTGCTTTGCGTTGGAAGAGGGCTGCAGCGATCCATCTGGACTTATCTTGAGCTCAAGAAGCTGAAGCATTAAAATATCCAATGGTACTCTGTTGTACGCGTCCTCAAGATCAATCGCTGCAGCACATGGTTCAATGCCTTAGCGGACATCTTCATAGACATCATGGGCAAAAACTGCTGCGTTGGTCCAGGTTTCTCTGTTTGGACGGTAGCCTCCAAGGGTATGTGGGAAACAGCCTTGCCTCTCTAGCTGGCTAGATATTTTTCTGGCAATTAACTTCTCCAGCAGCTTTCCTATAGTATTTTGCATGGTTATTACACGGTATCCCTGAATTTTTGTGTGGTCTTTGCCAGGCTTCGGCAAGGGAATCAAATAGCTATGTAACTACTCTTCCTTGATGCTAGTACTCCCTATGCTGTTGTTGTACATATCTGTTAATTCCTCTAGCTCTTTGTCGGTACACATACTGATGTCGCCATACCTTATACCATCTGACCCTGGTGCGCTGCTTCTTGTTCGTCGAAGCACAGCCCTGATCTCTTTCGCTATCTCTGTGTCTTCAACTGCAATGTTTTGGGCCTTACACCTATCTGGGGTGACCACTTTGGCAAAATGTTGGCCTCTCATGTCTGTCTGGCTTCTCTGCTCTAGATAGCATTTGAAAAGGGCTTTGCCCTTATTCTTGTCCAACATCTACCAGATAAGATAGATAATTTATAGACGACATCAACGGAGATTGGACGTCAGTGTAAACAAGGGAGACATTTCAAGATGTGGTAGATAATTTATAGACGACATCAACGGAGATTGGACGCCAGTGTATACAAGGGAGACATTTCAAGATGTGGTAGATAATTTATAGACGACATCAACGGAGATTGGACACCTGTGTGTTACAGGGAGACATTTCCACAGACTGGGAACCTCTGTGGCGAGCTGGTTACCTGCCTCGAGCTCTGAAGGTCGTGGGTTCAATTCCGTGCTACGTAGTTCAGTTCACGAGTGTAATATTATGGGGAGACTCCTGGGGGTCGTTGCTGGAGCTACAGAGTTCGTGCTTTGTGCTACGCTTTCGGCAGGCCGCCCTTCGGAAAAAGACCGAGTCACATATGATAAAACCAGGTGCCACGAAGTCGATCCTCATTTAAACCTTTTAATTTCGAAAGACTGTTATTGAGCAGACTTCTACTCAGGTCAAGCCGGTGGATGTGGATGAGATTCTTGGACACTTCATCTCTTCTTCTTATAGTTCATGCCGATAGAATTGGTGATAACTTCTTCTTATAGTTCATGCCGTGTGGCATAGGTGATTACTTCTGTTCACATCTGTTCCGTGTACTGTCAATTATTTCAGACACTAATGTTCCTTCATGCCATGATGTCAAACTGCCCCAACATCTACTGGCTTGGTCGCCCGCTCTCTCCTCCCCTCCAGCTTTCCCTTTCTGACGACATACTCCAGCTTTCCCTTTCTGACGACATACTCAAGCTTTCCCTGTCTGACGACATACTCCAACTTTCCCTGTCTGACGACATACTCCAACTTCCCCTGTCTGACGACATACTCCAGCTTTCCCTGTCTGACGACATACTCCAACTTTCCCTTTCTGACGACATACTCCAACTTTCCCTTTCTGACGACATATTCCAACTTTCCCTTTATGACGACATACTCCAGCTTTCTCTTTCTGACGACATAATCCATCTTTCCCTTTCTGACGACATACTCCATCTTTCCCTTTCTGACGACATACTCCAGCTTTCTCTTTCTGACGACATACTCCATCTTTCCCTGTCTGACGAGACACTCCAGCTTTCCCTTTCTGACGACATACTCCAGCTTTCTCTTTCTGACGACATACTCCATCTTTCCCTGTCTGACGAGACACTCCATCTTTCCCTGTCTGACGACATACTCCAGCTTTCCCTTTCTGACGACATACTCCAGCTTTCCCTGTCTGACGACATACTCCAGCTTTCCCTTTCTGACGACATACTCCAACTTTCCCTGTCTGACGACATACTCCAGCTTTCCCTGTCTGACGACATACTCCAACTTTCCCTTTCTGACGACATACTCCAACTTTCCCTTTCTGGCGACATACTCCAGCTTTCCCTTTCTGACGACATACTCCAGCTTTCCCTGTCTGACGACATACTCCAGCTTTCCCTTTCTGACAACATACTCCAGCTTTCCCATTCTGACGACATACTCCAGCTTTCCATACATGACGTAATAATCCAGCTTTCTCTTTCTGGCGACATACTCCATCTTTCCCTGTCTGACGAGACACTCCAGCTTTCCCTTTCTGACGACATACTCCAGCTTTCTCTTTCTGACGACATACTCCATCTTTCCCTGTCTGACGAGACACTCCAGCTTTCCCTTTCTGACGACATACTCCATCTTTCCCTTTCTGAGACATACTCCATCTTTCCCTTTCTGACGACATACTCCATCTTTCCCTTTCTGACGACATACTCCAGCTTTCCATATATGACGTAATAATCCAGCTTTCTCTTTCTGGCGACATACTCCATCTTTCCCTGTCTGACGAGACACTCCAGCTTTCCCTTTCTGACGACATACTCCAGCTTTCTCTTTCTGACGACATAGTCCATCTTTCCCTGTCTGACGAGACACTCCAGCTTTCCCTGTCTGACAACATACTCCAGCTTTCACTTTCTGACGACATACTCCAGCTTTCCCCTTCTCATGACACGCCCAACAATTTGTGGACTGTCATCTTGTGATGAGAATAACCAGTTCACGATGTGAGTTAACTTTTGTCAAGATATCTTCAACTCTTTATATCCGTCCTCGCTGTTCTCATTATTCTTCTACAAAAGCACATCTCCGCAGTTTCCACACAATTCCTAAATTGTCTGCTAAGTGTCTATGATTCTCTTCAGTACACTATAAATGGCTTACAACACTCTTAATAACTTTACAAATAAAGAGATATTATCTAAGGGAGATTTAAAAAAAATGTTTTTGTTGCGTATCCCTTACGGGACGTTGCAGTCAACACCAGCATTTTCAGCTGCAGTTGATGTACTAGGCAAGTGTTACATTTAGTAGTTTGCCATTGCTTTCTGAACGACCAGCCCCTATACCTTTTTCGAAAAAAACAGCACCGCTGTGTTTCGAACCCGGGTATACGGGCTCACAAACCGCGTTCGCAAGCCCTTAGCCACAGAGACCGGCTGGGAGATAAGGGAGATAATAACGGGTTTTAAATATCTTGTATAAATTATATCCCCGATTGCCTTCCCATTCTTAACTACCTATTTCTTCTCCTGTGACAACACACGATGCACTTGGAGTCAGTGCTCAGAAAAGTTACACGTTGCTGCCCAGATGAAGCTGTTTATATATTGATTCATTTAAAGCAATTGATTATCTTTGTGAATTTAAACAAAGAAGTCATAAACAACATGCTGCACAATACATTGCCTGCAAAACATCGCGGTATCTTGAGAATTAATTATTATTATTTTTTTTTTGGGGGGGGGGAGGAGGGGGGGGGGGCGTTCGCACACTGTGAATTCGAGAGTAGTCTCCATCCGTACTTCTACTACTAGTAGTGTTACGGGGCGGTATATTCAGATTGAAGATGAATGAGCGGACATGCCTCCATGTCCGGAACTTTATATTCACTTCGTTATTGAAGTATTGAAGGACAGCCAGTCGACTCTTCTGTTGTCCAGGGGAATGATGTCCTTGACAATCCCCAGACCAAAGGTCAAGACCTACGGGCGGCACTCTGCATCCAAGACCAACACAGGCACATGAAGGAACAGGCACTCAGGAACGCACCGTGGAGCGATGAAAAGATGAGTCTTGAGTCTTAATTTCCAGGATGCTGTGTTCAAAACGGTGTACAAGCACCCCATCAAGCGGCCGCATTCACGCGTTTCTACCCTCAACTTGATGCCATGGGCTCCCGCAACTTGCCAATCCGGCCTCACTCTCACGCCCCCTCAGGTGTCCTTATTGTGACCACGTATCCCCTTGGTGTGTGGCTGGTGACTGGTGCTGTCACCCACCAACGGTCAAACTCTCAGCATCTCCCGGCATGTACAGTCGGCGTTCGAAGCAAAGTGGTCTTATCGAAATTGCCTAGCACATGAAAAAGGCGGCATGGCTGTTGAGGAGTATTGGTGACTGATCGTGCATGTTGTCGTCTGGTGTAACTACTGGGTGTTAGCGAGCGAAGTGTTGAAGCGTCTCTGTGAAAATGTTTCTTAGTGGCAAGTCTGAGATGGAGCGTCTGTACATGTCGAGGTGTTATTGCTGAAGTGTGTCTACGTGACAGTCGCGTTGTCGGGCAACATGACTTCGTAACGTAACGTTCACTATGCTATTTAGTGCTCTAATTGTTGCTCTCTCTGTTTTTATTAACTGACGTGTGTGCAAATCAGTGTCTACTCTAAACGCCTGTCATTTACCATATGACAAGTAGCTACAACTAATAATAAGTTCACTGCACTGAATTATCTTTGAAGGCTAGGTTTCCATATTGCCTGTGTCTCTCGCCCTCAGGCAAACCGTCTCCGACCTCTAAGGTATTTGTACGAGTAATTTACGTCCGCAAGTCAAGGACAAGGCGCCAGCATTTCATTCACTTCGTGTGATATATCACTTTGCAGCTTCCATCTGCCGAGATGTAGAAAAATATGCCAGGCAATACAGCGTGCAGCCTACAGTTTATGTTCTCTTTGTTTATATTAATTCTTGCAGACAGTATAATGTTAACGCATAGATTAATAGCGGTACTGATGTATCAAGGTCGAGGTTTCTACCGAACAGGACATTTTTTCATATTTTTATGTTTAACTGTATGTCTTCAACATCATCGTCTTACCGATAATCCTGGACTGTCATGTTTCACCATCTCACACGATCGTGGACCAGCTCTGTGTTTTTGTCTCGACCATGTCATGTGGCCAGTCTATCCGGATATTTACCCCTCTGCCTTTCCCTTGTTCTTTCCCTCTCAGTCTTGCCAGTCGTCACCTGGTTCTCCAGTTAAAAAGTGTGTATATAAGTAATATGAGAAAAAGACAAACATGCTCCTTGATAATGTAATGAGATGAGAGGAATTGGAAAACACAGTGACGACTGGAAATATCATTGGCAGAAGAAGCAAGGTCAGACAGAGGGAAAAGACGTTCTCTGGAAAGCGGCATGGTATGAAGGGATATCATCAAAACAATTGATACAGGATTCAAGAGACCTGAGATCTGTGAAATCCGGGGATTCTTACGCCAGCTGACAGAGCACATGATGATGATATTGCGTATTTACAAGATGTTGGAGTCCGCTCTTGTCTGTGTTTGCATGTTTACAATATAATGTTGTCTGTTCTTGTCCGTGTCTGTGTAAATAGAATATGTTGCTTATGTCCTTGCCCGTTTTTGTGTAAATTACAATATGTTGCCGCAGTTTCTTGTCTGTGTTTATGTGTTTACTATATGTTGTTGTATTTTCTTGTCTGTTTGTGTATGTTGCTGCGTATTCTGTTTCTTTTTTTTTCTTCTTAGACTTCAGCAAATGTTTATTGTGTGGCAACAGCAGATGAAGCAGGAGCTGCTACCTTGTTTCTTGGCTTGAGCACAATTCCTTAACGGAAGCCATTTCTGAATCTCCTAAAACCAACTTTTAAAGTGGTTCATTTCTCCTGTGCCAGCTGTCTGAATCCTCTGAGCCTTATTGAACCAATTATTGTGCCTTAAGGGTGGGCTTAGGTCTGCACATCTGTCTCACGTCTTCTTCCCTATATTGAAGCTCTCCGTCCTTCGTGGCGAAGTGGTCAAGCCGTTTAACTCGGGCTCCGAAGGTTGTGGGTTCGATTCCGTTCCGCGTCCTTCGGTTCACGAGTTAAATTTTTCGGAGACTCCTGTGGGTCGTCGCTAGAGCTACGGAGTTCGTGCATTGTGCGACCTTTCCGCGCCGCGGAAAGAGACCGAGCCATATGGGATAAAACCCGGTGCAATGATTCTTTTTTTTTAAAAATCCGACAGACGGTGTAGGTTTTGCTATGCCTTTCCCAAAACTGGACGTGCCATTCGTCATCTTCCGGTCCAAAATAGCGGATAGGCTGTTGAGTTGTTAAGACATCTAGAGTGTTTTTGCTTCTGGCTACGGTTTGCTTACGCCATTCCTCATTTTGGACTGGTAGTATACATTTCCGTCGCCCATCCATGGAGTTAAGAGCGTGGAGCGACACAGTGAGCTGTGGATTTCGTGTGGTATGTTTTTACATCTGACACCGTGGTTTGTATTGTGAACTTCATGTTCAGAAAAATGGTGGACGGCCGGATGCTGAACTAGCTGGTTTCCCCGGGAAGGTTAACCCGGTCAACAAATGCCAGCAGTAGTCGGATGTGTCGATCTAACGGCGAAAGAACGCAGCTCTGCTGTAAACAAGCACAACGCAAACACGTCCGAAAAGAAAACAAAAAACTCCGGATGAACGCAGAAGAAGAACTAGCTGGTTTTGCCTAATGCAGTAATGTGTGTGCAACTTCTGGTTTTCTAGTGACTGCCGCAGGTAAAAACTGAAAACAGTCCGCGTTGGCGCAATTTTAGGTAAGTGAAATATTCATCGGAATGCGTGAAGTAAAACACAGTGAAGATGATCATGTTTTTAATTTAAGAAAAATGTAAACAAACACTATAAAATGTAAAATAATAGTAATATTTTAAATATTACAATAAGAAACAAAGAAATTTAAAATGTCATAAGCTCAATCATAATGAATCACACTACAGGAACATTGTTTCCATATGGAAAATTCCCGCTTGGCCTTTTGTCTGTGCCAGAGTTTGGCTTAGAGATTTATACGGTATCTTCGTCATAACTAATCCCCAGCCATTATAAATGTCGACTATTTAACCAACACAGTGGAATTAATTCATTCGGTAGCATGTCCTTTGCAGAATATGCTCCATTAACCTTCCGGAAAACCTCTCGATCATAAGCAAGATGCCCCGCATCCGATATACCCAACTGGAGATCATCTGTCACATCCTGCACCCATCTTCTCTTTGGCCTTCCTCTTCTTCTCTTCCCAGGCATATACCCCTCCATTATTGTTCTCTTCAAACTTTCGTGACGTTTCAAGTGACCATAATATTTCAATTTTCTTTGTTTTATCGAACCAACCTGATGTCTCGCCATCTATTCAAACCGCTGCTTGTTGGTCTAGATAGAGCATGCTTATGAGTTGTATTACATGTGATGGAAAGCCCATATTCCTTATTATTTCCCAAAGTTTCTGATGTTGTACAAAGTCAAATGCCTTTGAATAATCCACAAAACATGAGAATAGGTTTACATTAAATTCTCTGCACTTCTCTATTATTAAACGCATGTTGGGAATGGGATCTCTTGTTCCTCTTCCTTGTCTAAATCCAGCTTGAACCACGTTAATTTCTTCTTCCATTTTCTTACGAAGTCTTCCCATTATGATTTTTAGTAGAATTTTACTTGCATGACTGATCAGGGCAACAGTTCTATAGTTGGTGCATAATTTCAGGTTGCCCTTTTTTGGTATTGGAATGAAGATAGTTCTCTTCCAATCTTTTGGCCATATACCATATTTCCATATCGTTTTACATAATGCGTGATAGATTTGTATGCTTTCTTTGGGATTACAAAAATTAAAACAGAACGCGTTGTTACGAACTTGAAAGGAAGGTGATGTATACGTCAGAATGTTAAAGTAAGACAGTGAAGATCAACATCTTTTTATGAATTTCAGTAGAAAAAATATATATGTAAATGGAAAAAAGTAGCACGTACAAAAAAAAAAATAATCAAATAAACGATGGAGCATTGAACATGTCATAAAATATTGAATACTGTTTCTCCATAACTGTCAACAAGGGCAACAACATTGGCTTTTGTAATAATTTGTGTCATCTCTGTGTTGTGTTTCACTAATTCATTGTCGCTGTGCTTGTCTGTTTATTACATTATGATATCAACACTCAATTTGTATATACATGTATTAATTATAAAAGTTAATCCAATCGAGTATCTTATTCAGAAGTTTCTTATGTATTTTATTCCTCTTTGTACATTGTGAGCGCATGCTCCTGACTGCAATCTAATGAAGCTACATTACAGAAAAAAAGCAGTATATTATGTCCTCTCAAATATCAGAAAGCGTTGTTTTCCACATTAATTCTGTGAACTCTAGTCTTTGTCCATTTGTTTCCTCTATGATGACAATTGATCCCCCAAGCCAGAGCTAATTTAACAACCGTATTAAGTTTCACATCGAAGCAGTGATTGTCCAAACATTCGCCAGTGACACGTGATTCCTCTTTATTGGCAATGATCACCCGATGCATTCTGAACCCTATCATATATCTATGTGCAAGGCCGTGCGGTAGATTTTCTCAGTATAATGTACAGAGCCGTGCGGTAGATTTTCTCACTATGATACAAGTCTTCGAAATGCCGTACCTTAAATCCGTTAAAATAACCTTTGATTGTGATTTAAAAAAAAAACAAACTGCACAAAATGTACGAACACTATTTTAAATTTGAAAATATGAATTGCTTTACAATAATGATAACAATTATCAACTACAACAATCTACTACAGTTGTATCCTCCTAACTTTAATTTTAGCAAATTCGTTAATTTAGTTTAGTTTAGTTTAGTTTAGTTTAGTCGACGGATCAACATCACGGCACACGGGTGTAACCCATAAGTGTTCAGTTCTACTCCTAACTCAAGTCTGAGTACTGAGAATCTCAGCTCGCTGCACGAAATCCGTAGCACCGGCGCGAGTCCTGAAATACTTTGGGTAGATTTTTATATGCGTAGTCTAGAGCGGCAGCCAATGTAGATTCAATAGAAATTAATGACATATTTCTAAGTTTTGTTTGGCTTATTGAAGTTCTTAAATGGTGATTTATTAATTTTAATGTGGAAAAAAAAACTTATTTCCCAACTAGCTACAGAGATAGGGAGTGTTAATAAAATTCTCAGAGCTACAGCTGTATTTGGGTACAAAGTAATTAAGTTATTTTGGTACAAATAATTTAAACCATCAAAAGGTTTCCTAGCGTTCGGGATACATCACGTAATTCTTCTTGAAGATCATTTGCATTTATATATGATTCATTTTCGACCGAAAGTATTGATTGGAGTCTGGTACAATACGTTTCCAGCCTTTTGTCATCTAAATCTTTGTTGTTGTTTTTTTTAAATGCCATATAAAAACTGAAAATGTTTGCTATGGGTTTCCAGAGGCGTGAATCGTTCATTTAGATAATTAAGGTAATGTCCAGAACATAATTGAAAAAAAAATATCTTAAATTTAAGGGTTAAGGATTCATCGACAGCTTCTTCATGGTCAAATTGCCGCTTTTCCTTCTGGTTCTAACTTCACTTTCGGCAGGAAATTCTGTACTGCTTTCAATATTCTCTGCAATCTCATTAGCAGCAATATTCTTAATCTTATCATATCCAGATTGTCTATAACTTTTCACTTTCTGTATGGTTTCTGATAACATCCTTACACAATCTGATAAATTTATAGTTACAGATTGCAATAGCTTCAAAACTGAATTTATTTCAAATAAAATATCATGCCAAAGAATTACACCGCATATACACTTGCAATATTTAATATTTTTTGTTAACCATCTTGCTTTAACTTTAGTTTCCGCATCTCTATTGACGTCTTCTACTATTTGGAATAATGCATCATAGATTTAGCAAAGTTGAAATCGTAAACGTTTTAACGCAACTACTGTGTACTTGACCACCTAATAGCACTCAATGGTTTTAGAGTTAATTGTGAAACAAATTTTATTTAGCACTTCTAAACGCTTTGTAGAAACAAAAAAGTGTAAAATTCTTGTACAATAGTAAAACAAGTCGTTTTTGTGTTTTTTTTTTCTGCAGAAGACGCTGCATCATTCACAACAAGGTGTAAATAATGACATGCCCAGGGCACACAAAACGCCCTTGAATATTTTACAAGTATTCTATTTTGAAAACCCTTTCTTACTCCTTTCATATTAGCTCCGTTGTCAAAATAAAAGTTCTGTCAAACCCTCTCCTGTTAAATCACTAGCTTAAAAAACCTATAATCTTCTATAATTCTTCAATTTCATATTTATATTGAATGGAATAAAAGCCACAACTCTTATTGTTAATTAAATTTAAAATCAAATTTATCAATTCATCTATTTAAAACCTATTATTGCTTAGATAAGTCACAGCCATTTATCAGACTCTCATTGAAGTCTGAAACAACTGATTCACATGAAACAAATGAACTTCTATTTTCAGACGACCAGTGCCTGTTTTACAGCAATGAGGGCAGACTACAACATTATATTAATAATCTGAGTTCAGCCTGCAGCAGATACAACATGAGTATAAACACAGCCAAAACCGAAGTAATGCAAGTTAGCAGATCGCCGGGCCCATTAAGTATACAGATAAGTAGCATAACACTGAAACAAGTTAAAGAATTCAAATATCTTGGAAGTATGATCACAGAAGATGGCAGATTGGACAAAGAAATCGAAATCAGAAATCAAAAAGCTAGTGCACTTACATATGAACTATCATGCTTACTGAAACACCCAAATATACCCATGTCCGCAAAACGACAGATAATAAACAGTATATTCACATTAACCTTATGCTACCAGTCTCAAACCTAGACTTTATCCAGATCACACCTTCGCAAAATCAACACCTGCGAGATGAGATGCCTGAGGAGAGCTGCCAACCTAACAATCCGAGACCGAGTAAGAAATGCTGTTATCAGACAGACTGTGGGATCAACACTTTGTGCTACATTTATTGAAAGACAGAAGATCAAGTGGTTTGGCCATGTCGTTAGAATGCAATACCAACAACTACCATTACTGGCCTTACATCTAAGATCATCTACGACAAGTGCCGCCCACCGGGCACTGGAGCTCAAATTATTTATCCTCACGACTCTTGACGGCAGAAGTGGAAGATGATGATGATGATGATGATGATTGAAGTCTCCTGATATGTTCTTCTATAACTGGATCAAACTCAGAAAGCAATTCTACCAACTTTAGGAATTGTCCGTTATTAGGCTGAAACAAATGTTCAGTTGTTCCACGAAAAGCTAAGAATTATGAGGCCAATAGTCGAATTATGTCAATTTTTAGAACTCCTCTCCAATGCTGAATTTTCATATTCCATAATTCATTGATATTCAGCGTCATTGGTATTTTCTGTTTTAATCAAATGCCCAATTCTTTCCGCGCTATAAATGCATTTCTGTGATTTACAGACTTTTCGTGCATTATGGGGGATCTTATGAGATTTCCCCGGTTATAATAGCCTTCTTTGGGCCAGTCACTAATAGCAACTAACTTCTCTCAACGACTTCACCATTGTTCAACACTTTCAAATAATGCGAGGGAGAAAATTCACACCTTCCTTTATTAATAGGAAACTCGAATTCTGTAATTTGATGTGGAACCTTCTCAAACAGTAATTGACGAGTTTCAGATGACATGCAGAAAGCATTCCATCATGCAGGATCAGATGGAATTTCGTTTAATATCTGCTGGCTGCCACTGCTTCTGCCACCCGGCTCTTGATGAACCTGTGATGGTGTTATTTTTAGGCTCTCTTCAACAACTTCTTCTGGAAGAGATTGAGGCGGCACTGAGTTTTTATGTGGCAAATCCAAAGCTTTCTATCTATCTATCTATCTATCTATCTATCTATCTATCTATCTATCTATCTATCTATCTATCTATCTATCTATCTATCTATCTATCTATCTATCTATCTATCTATCTATCTATCTATCTATCTAATCTATCTATCTATCTATCTATCTATCTATCTATCTATCTATCTATCTATCTATCTATCTATCTATCTATCTATCTATCTATCTATCTATCTATCTTATCTATCTATCTATCTATCTATCTATCTATCTATCTATCTATCTATCTATCTATCTATCTATCTATCTATCTATCTATCTATCTATCTATCTATCTATCTATCTATCTATCACACACATGCACACGTTCGGCACATGAGATATACCCAGTAAATTCGAGTCCCTATTGTCATAACAATAATTTTCAATGATAATAAGTTACTACAACAGTAAACCCCCCCCCCCCCCCCCCCCCAAAAAAAAAAAAAAAAAATTATGTTACCTGATCTACTTTTTAAACACAAAAACTTAATTAGTTTAAATGTAAAAATATTATACTGATACTGATATATTATATATCTGATTTACTGACGCCGTTCTCCCTGGTCGAGGTGTTAGCAACTTTCTCCGTAACCCCGAATACTCTCGTGGTTGACGTGAGTGCACGAGAATTGGAAGCGGTTCGAGTCGCGCCAGTGACTTATGAGAGTATGGAGCTGGTCGCTCAGAAAGCAATGGCAAACTACTGAGCGTAATCTTGCCAATAAATCAACAATCAGCTGAAAGATGCTGATGTTGTCAGCGATGTCCTGTAAAAGGATGTGCAAAAAGGTATGATTTACTGACTTAAACACAACACAGCCACTTTTCACTTCTCGAGACAAACTAACATTAAAATAAAATATTTTCAGTAATTGTAAGCTCAAAGGAGAACTATCAACGCGTAACAGGTGCAATTGTCTTTCCTGATAATTGTCCCCAACTTTGAGGAGAGGCCGCGCGGTATATTACAAACAAAAATAATAAGCTTCCGCTGTCAGATTAAGTCTTTCGGCGTGCGCTCGCCAACCATACACCTACCCCAAAAACCGAAATCAAAGGGTACCGAAAGCGCTTAGGTAGAGGCTTGCGATAAATCATAAATCGTATACATCAATAATGGAATATCATTGACCAAGATAGAAAAGCGTTGCGTAAAGATGTTTAATTATTGAATAGTTCAAAGTGCATTTTTATTTCGCAGCTTATGCCGACCCCTTACGGTGCCGACTGATGCGGCCGCCTCTCTGTATCAAAGCACGGCACCGCCCTGTCTATGTGTATGGACTACGCTTGAGTTCTATTTGTAATGACTATGCTTGATTTCAAAAGTGATCGAAATCAACACATACACACACACAAATACCCTGGCAATCCAAGGTGTTCACGACATTCGTCTCATAGCTTCACATTTCCGTTGCCTCCAAGCTCTTCCCGAATTCTTCTTTCACATTTCATGTTTAACTGCATTACATTAGAGTAGGTTCGATATAACTTTCCAGTACTCTCTTTCTGACTAATTATGAACACATCATGAGAATATGTAGAAATACGTCTTTCACAAAAGGTGAAGAGAAGAGGCAGGAAGACAAAACAGGTCTATATATTCATTCAGTAGAAAAGGTATGTCATGCTATCCCTTGAGATCATGCGCCAGTTTGTCATAGAATCTCTTCATGACCTCCTCATCTCCTTCATCTTCCGGGCCAGGATAAGGCAGGTAGGTGTTTGTTTGAATATAACGTAGAAGCCCCACGTCCAGTTCCCTGTTGGGAATGTTCTCCTTCAGAAGAAACACCAGCACCTGACGTCCTGTGTGGACAGCTTCCATTGTCGCCATCTGTGATGTTAAGACAATTATTTTTGTGTGAAGAAAATTAAGCAAACAAAATGACAGCTTTAGATTAGATATTTGGTTTCTTATTTCTGGACTGTTTTGAATAATGTAACAACTTATACTTTAGGACAGTGGTTCTCAACCAGTGGGGAATTCCCCCCCCCCCCCCCCCTAAGGGAGGAATTTTGGGGTTTCCAGGGGAGGGGGGAGGTAGGGGAATGAAGATTATTTGAAGATCGCGCTAATACAAGAACCGATTACTTGAACTTGTTTTTCCCTTCATACTTTACGGTTCTGTACGTCTCACCCTTCTAAAATTCATTTTATAAAGTAAGTAGACCCGCAAATCATGTTTTATGTGGACGTCTAGACTTGTTTTAGTATGTGCTTCCATTATTACGTATACTGTGTAGGGGCGGGAGGGAGGGGGGAATTTTTAGGTAGGAAATACGAAAGGTGGGGGTGGGGGGTGGGGGGAATGCCGTTCTGAAAATATGGTGAAGGGGGGAACGGGCCAAAAAATGTTGAGAACCACTGCTTTAGGAGGTCTGCATGGCTGTACGGATAAGAACCTTCGCTCTTAAATATCCGCTGCGCTGATGCCAAGGTAGCAGACTCAACCCCTACGCCGGTTAGTTGGACTACAATGTTGATTCTCGTCCTTAACATTGGGACGCAAATTACAACTACCCCAGACGTCGGAGGGGGACACTGGTAAGATTAGAAGCTAATCCACACACAATAATCAGTCCAGTAACTAGAAGTAATAGCGGGTGAGTGGTCTACGCTTGAATTCAAAGCGAATATATATATATATATATATGGCATTTCAATCAATTGAAATTCGGTCTCTTTCCTTATCATACCTAATTGGACTGGCTAGATACTACAACAGGCGATGGGACACACCGGAAACTTCCCGCTTCGTCTATTGTGAGGCACGTGTTGGAAAGCGGCCATGTGATTGATAGAGAACGTGCTTTTCGAGTGTTATTTAACATACTAAATAGTGGCTTGTTAAAGTTTGCAGAAGCCATAATGATTAATCTACATAGACCAGTTTTGTGTAAACAGAAATTCATGCTAGTCAGTTTAAAATTACCGTGATAGACAATTGACATTACTGTGCGAACATGGGTATATTTCACCTTGAAGGATTAATCTAGTTATTTTACTTTATGTTGTGCGAATTCTGCAGTATTTACCTGACAAGATGCAGAGAAACATGCCAGGCCATAAATCGTTCAATCTATTGTTTGTGTCTTCGTTATTCAAATTCACTATGGGAAAACATTGTTTTGGTCTTTCCTTATCATCTTCTTCCGGTACAATGGCGACAAAATGAAGCGTTACTTTTCGGAGGGACGCTATTTAGTGTTATCCTTTGGATTTCGTGTGATTTCCTATGGATTTCCTGTGAATAGTGTTTTCCTGTGGATTATGTGATGTTATTTTGTGTTCCTTTTATTGGAAGTTTTCAAAAGAAGCCACGGAAGGCAGGTGGTGGATGAAATTTTGAGGGCAGCCGACAGATATTTGTGGGTCATGGCCTCGAGCTTCACGACGGCAGGCAGAGGAACTCTTCTTGAGTCAATGGCTGCGGTATCCGACCAGTAAGGTCACAGCCATAGAGGAAAGCAACGGCAAACTACCTCTTTAAAAGTGCCTAGTATATCATGATTCGCTTAAAGACTGATCATCGCAAGACAAGGACAGAGACGTTAAAATTAGCAACTTGGAAAGTTAGAACGTTAAACAACGACGGAAAATTAGAGAACATAAAACAAGAAATTGAAAGGGAAAAAATTAATATTTTAGGTATGTGCGAAACGAGATGGACAGGAGCAGGCATCAAGATTGAGGAAGATTTCAAGATTATTTATTCTGGAGGTGAAGATCGTCATAGGGGAGTGGCAATTATTTTGGACCGGAAAACATCAAAATCTGTTCAAGGATATTGGGCCGTGTCGGACAGAGTTCTACTAGTTAAATTAAGTGGCAGACCTTTTAGCATAAATATTATTCAAGTATATGCCCCAACAGGAGAATCCAGTGAAGATAGTGTAGAAGAATTTTATAATGACATAGAGTCTGCCTTAAAGAAATGTAAAAATTCAGAAATAAACATCATAATAGGGGACTTCAATGCAAAAGTAGGAAATCAAGGGGATAGATACACAGTAGGAAACTATGGTTTAGGAGAGAGAAATGAAAGAGGATACAGACTCGTAGAGTGGGCAAAAGAACAGGAAATGATTGTAGGAAACACCTGGTTCAAGCAACACCCTAGAAGATTATAGACATGGAGGAGCCCTGATAGCAGGATTAGAAACCAGATTGACTACATTCTGATTAGCAGAAGATTTAGAAACGCATTAACACTAGCAAAAACAGTTCCCAGTGCTGATTGTTATAGTGACCACAGATTACTCACAGGAACATTGAGGATAAAGTTGAAGAAAGTCAAGTATATAACAGGAAACACTAAATATGATTTGTGTACATTGAGTAATGACAAGGAAATACAAAACAAATTCAACATAGAAGTACAGAACAGATTTGAAATTTTGTCTGATCTAGAGATCCTATTCCAGGATGTGGATGATCAATGGGAAACGTTGAAGAATTCAATCAATGTGGCTGCAGAAACAACTATTCCAAAATTAAAGAAGGTGGGTCGTAAGAAATGGATGACTGAAGAAATTTTACACCTCATGGAAACAAGAAGACTCAACAAAAATAATTCTGTCAAATATGAAGAAATTCACAGACAAAGTCAGAATATTATGTATGGAGGCAAAAGAAGCATGGCTTGGGGAAAAGTGCTTAGAAATTGAAAACCAACACAACAGTCAACATACCAAATTAGTGCACAAAAGAATTCAGGAACTTACTAATAAAAGAACAAGTACATCAACAGGGTGTCTAAAAACTGAAGATGGCAAAATCATAATAGAAAAAGACCAGATTCTACATGTATGGACAGGTTATGTGAAACACCTTTATGATGATAACAGAGACGAACAGTATGATATTAGATTTAATAATGAAGGACCGCCAATTTTGGAGATGGAGGTTCGAAATGTTCTTAAGCATATGAAAGCTGGCAAGGCCCCCGGCGCAGATAACATCACAACAGAAATGATTAAAGCTTTAGAAGAATTTGGACTAGATCAAGTCACCAGACTGCTGAACACATAATATGATACTGGAGATATACCTCCTGAATTATGTAACTCTATATTTATTGCAATCCCAAAGAAATCAGGAACCTTGGAATGTGATCAACATAGAACAATTAGTATAACGAGTCACATCACAAAGATTTTGCTAAGAATTATCATGCAAAGAGTGAGGAAGAAGATACAACCTGAAATAGGAGAAGAACAATGCGGGTTTGTAGAAGGAAAGGGTACAGTAAATGCTGTGTATATGCTGCGAACAGTTATTGAACGTGCTATAGAAGTAAACAAGGATATACATCTTTGTTTTATTGACTATACAAAGGCTTTTGATTGAGTTAGACATGTCAGCATGGTGGATATGCTTGCAGATCTACAAATTGATGGGAAAGACATTAGACTTTTAAAATACATATATTGGAAATAACAAGCTGCAATAAGGATTGATAGTGAAGTGGGACAGTATCAGCCAATTAAGAGAGGTGTTAGGCAGGGATGTGTGATGTCTCCAGATCTTTTTTCCCTATACAGTGAAAATATTTTCAGAAATGTAGGGGATATAAATGGAATCAGCATTGGAGGACGAAACATCAATAACATTAGATATGCAGATGATACAGTATTAATTGCAGATAATGCGCAGGACCTGCAACAATTAGTAGATGCGGTTGTTGTACACAGTGAGCAACTGGGGTTAGAATTAAATTGTAAAAAGACTCAAGTTATGGTCGTCACTAGGAAGGAAGAAGTGTCACAATGTAATATACAAGTAAACGGAAATATTCTTCAACAAGTGAATCGGTACAATTATCTTGGAACAGTCATAACATATGATGGGAGATGCCTTGAAGAGATTAGAACAAGAATCGCCATGGCGAAAGTAGCCTTTAGCATGATGAAAAACATTCTGACCAATAAAAAGATGTCAATTGAAACGAGAAAAAGAGTGTTGAGGGGATACATAGAGCCTGTTCTTTTGTATGTATGTGAAACTTGGACAATGAGCAGTCAAGCTGAAAAGCATCTGATGGCTGCAGAAATGTGGTTTCTGAGGAAAATGCAAAGAATACCATGGACAGACAGAAAAACCAATGATCAAGTACTACAGGAGACAAATGAAAATCGTAAACTGATTAGAGAAATTAGACGCAGACAGTCAAAATTTTTTGGACATGTTATGAGAAGAAATGGATTGGAGAACTTAGTGACAACTGGCAAGATTGAAGGGAACAGACCAAGAGGAAGACCGAGAGGAAAATACCTGGATGGCTTGGCCACATGGCATGGACGAGACAGGAACATTGAGCTGATCCACGACAATGGTGATCGAGTGAAATGGCGAGTCATGACCGCCCACGCTTTCCGGCATGGCACATGATTGATTGATTATCATCTGTGAGTGTCTCCGTGGCGAAGTTTTTAAGTCGCCCGCCTCACGCTTCGATGGTTGAAGGTTCGATTATGTGCTACGTAGTTCAGTTCACGAGTATAATTTTCTCGGAGACTGCTGGGGATCGTCGCTGGAGCTGCAGGGTTCGTGGCTTGTGCGACGCTTTCGCCAGGTCGCCCGCGGGAATAGACCGAGACATAAGGGATAAACATGGTGCAATGAAGTCGATCAGCGTACCTTTGATATCCTTTTTTAATCCTGGCCATCTTACAGGTTTTATTGCGTTTGTCTTGTTCCTAATGTTCGTGTTCCAGTTATTTTTATCATTGTTCGTCCTTTTTTTCCCCTGTTCATTTTCTTCTGAGTCTTTGAAAGATTTTGATGATAATGATAATGATGGAAATTATAATACTTAAAATAACGTTTTGAATTTAGCTTCTTGACTATGTAAGTGTGAGATGTGGATCTATCTTGTGCCCATTCAACATTGGATTTTAGATATTCTGCTGGTCTCTGGACTTCTATGGTGCTCATATTATGTTCAAGTGGCATTGGTCTTCTATATACAGATTCATTCTTACTTTCCATTCATCTTCAGCCATACTAATGCTATCTGAGAATGATAACATCTTTGGACGTATATATCTATATACATATCAATACATAACAAATTGTAATACACCAAATAGTAGTAACTAATCTTAAGCTGTTTCCAGTGATATGCAAATGCCCTGATTAGCAGTTCAGAGTGCTAGTGACTCTTCAAGCACCCTTTCCATGAGGTAGTTGTAACATGATGGATCAGACCTCCCCATTCCCAGCCCGACACATTCATAAAAACACTTTCGATTTGAGCGGCGTTTCCAGATAGAAGGACGATTCTTGGAAATAGTATGTTCCAGAACGAGTTGGGGGAGGGCAGCGGTATGCGCTTGCTTTTTCATTGGCTAATAAGTAATGAGCCCACGCTATTCACTGGGCCACATTTGAAAATCTAGCAGTTAGACGCGGGATTCCAATCGGAGCGGTCGCTAGTTTGTGATGTGATGACCCAACAATGCCCTTAAAGATTCTATAATATATTGTTCTCTGGACAACAGGTACCACTTTAAAACATACTTTAATGTTGTAGTTATACCTAGTGAACGAAAGAGAAGAATATATGAATATTTTATGAATAAAATGTGAAAGTGAACACCTAACTTCTGTGCGCCAGTATTCTGAATACTGCTGCTTCAACCTTGACATGTCTTTCACGCTGTATACTCCAAGTGCATATCAATCCCTTGTTGTGACTGGTTGCGTATGCTTGATGAAAGTATAGTACACTCAATGCGAATTCACAAACCCAAACCCCTTGTGCATTCTTCATGCCTAGGATGACTCATTCTTAAATCAACTACCTTTGCTCTCGCGAGTTAACATATGGCAGTCTGAATTGGAATGAGTGATGAAACATGTACCAGTTCCTTGGTAAATGCTGAGAATGTTGGAGTTAATGAGCTGGTGCTTTGATAAGTATCCTCTCACATTAGTAGAAAGAAAGATGCTTCAATATCCATATGTAAGCAGGTTGTGTATGGCACGCCAGAATTGCTAAGTCCATGTGATGCCTGGTGGCTAAATTACGCTCAGAAGAATTAATTTAATTTCTTTCTGAAGTATTACACTGGTGCCTTTACTGTTGGTTGGTTCATATAAACTAGTTCTTAAGAGAACCATAGGTGTGTGAACCTGTGTCTTAGTCGGCTGAATATAATGTATGGCTCATGCAAATTTACAAGGACTAAACATGTTTTTCTCCATATGTGCTTTGGTGCATATGTGAACTATGTGAAAGCTATGTAATTGAGCTTCTGAAAGAGCACATGATGATGATGATGTACCTGTGAGACACGTCTGGTAAAAAAGGGGGTGAGGTCTGGCATTGCTGTGTAAGTGTATATGGAATGGGACAGTCATGCACCAACATGACAACCATAGGAATGGATGTCTGGTCTGCTAATTGGGTAAATGCCATTAGTTAATACATATTGCATATTGCAGGTGTAGATGCCTATTTTCCATTTACCTTCACAATGCCTGTCTCATGTTGCTATGGTACAATGCTTGCTCATGCTGCTTGCCTTACAGTGCTTGCTGTAAAATGATTGTAATTGTGTAAGCTAACCCTGTCTCCACATATAGGCTTGTGATTACCACAGATAAAGGTGAATAATGAAAACATATCACCCACAGTATATCACAGTGAAATTCACTACATCATCAACTAGGAGAGGTGTGTTTGGTCAACATCCTCTCTTTCCTCCCCATCTCAATCTGTGTATGTTGATGTATGATAACATTATCTTTTAACACATGTAAAGAGATATTGTGCCATTTTGTATATCGGCAGAGAACAGGATGATGGAGAGGCCTTCCATATATCATCTGGGACAGCTAAACAGAAGTCCTAGATCCAGAAGTGACTCCCTATCAAAATGCAGGAAAATCAAAGAAGAATTTTCTCTCAGCTCTCAACAGCTGAATGCACAAATGGGAGCATAACACAATCTGAAGCACTATAATAGTGGTGAGCTGGACAGTGATCTTTGATTCAATCAAATGTCAACTGAGAATAACATCAGTTCTTTTGGTATGAACTACATTCATAGATAACTGGTGAAGTAACTTGCAGTGTTTGTTTATCTAAGACTCAACTTAGAAAATATCCAGCATGGTGCTCACACAGTGATTGAAGAATGTGACTTGAGCAGTAGGTGAAGTTGAGGGCGAGGTGAAGTGCTGCAATATATTGGACATTATGTATGTCATTATTGAAGTACCCAGTGACAGCCTTCACAGATAGCCTGATCAACCGTGAGATGCAGTACCGTATCATCATACCAAATCTTGTCTTCCAGAGGAATGAATCTGCCATGGAATTTGTTGGAAATCTGCTAACTGGAGCTTGTCCAACATCAATGCTGATGATAAAAGGATTCAACAGACCCAGAACAGTAGTTCCTCCCTTAGGTTTTTCCATGATAGGATGTCATAACCTTCCCCAGAGACAGAAAGTGATGATAGTACGGAACTCAGTGTGTAGGTAGAGATTAGAGAGGAGGAGAGAGTTTATTGATAAGCTGGAGGAGCGTGTAGGAGTGTTGTATCATGTTTATCTTCATGCATGTTCGGCATAATTATACCTTATGCAGGTAATTATTGAAGTGTTGACATGACAAATGGGATGAATCATGGGTCTTCACTCGACTCACCATCAGCTCAATAAAGTGTAGTTAATGAAGCAGTGTTTTAAGCACATGTCTCAGGAAAATGTCTTGTGCAGTTGCTGTCAAGTATTGTCTCTGATGGATGTCTTAAGTTACTGTGGTTGTACAGATATTGTGAAAAGTCCTGTATAGATGTTGTCAAGTATCTCTCATGATGTATGTCTTGTACAATTGTGGTGTAAACAATTCTATGTAAATGTATGTCCCACTCTTGTCAAGAAACTGTCATGTAGATGTCTTGTCCAACAGATGTAATGTACAGTTAATGTTGAGTTTGCCTACAAGAACGGAATCCTACAGTCCCAAAGTAATTGGACAAAACTGATATAAGTCATACTGACAAATAAAAAAAAAAGGAAGATCTAATGTGACGGACGAACAGCACACTGTCAACAGTATAATGAGTGAGATGGATCCTCAGTTGTGCAGGGGCTAATAGTTCAGATCTTCTTTTGGTCTTGGGGAAACCTTTTACTTCTTGTATAAATTTCTGTGTAGATACATAGTAGTCTCACAGTGGGGGTTGGAGCCAAAGAAAAGTGGTTCTCCAAAAAGGCTATTGCGGGAATGATTAGCTCATTTGAGTGACCTCTAGACAAAACGTACTAAATCATATCCTTTTCTTGTATATTTATTATTCAAGATATATTTCCAGAGAACACTACTAACTAGGTCCTCTGTCATCAATCAAACATGTCACAGTAGTACATACATGATGCTGTACATTTGCAATTTTCATCTTTTACAATCTACTTAAGAGGTCTGTACGGTTGTTATCTTTATATGGAATTTGACAGATATCAATTTCATAATGCTGTAGAAGTATTAATTTAGCTATATTTGACACAGAAATCTAGTGTGTTCATTCATATGTTCAGACATACTAAAATGATGGCATTACCTGAACAGTATGTCATATCACACTTTAACTCCTATATGAGAGCTATAGGAATTGTTGCTATATTTTGCATTTGATGCTTTTGCTCTTATTATGTCCACTCAAATAACCTTGCAATTATTCTCGCATTCGTTCTGCTAACACAACTATATCTATACTAAACCACATATACATTATATAAATATCGCAAGACAAATATGTTTCACGTTAGTTAAGATATGTGACGTTATCTTGTGAGTGGTACTGATGTGTTACTATTTTTTAAATTTACAATTTCTGTTCGATGTTATTGTTTTTGCTAATGTCTGCTGAAACAAGTAAGTATATGCTGTCACGAGTATATGATGTGCTTTGACTGGTGGTGTACTGTAATAAGTTAGTCTTAAGCTATCTGCATATTCTGAAGTATAATATTGTTGTTTAAATATATGTTTTATTCTTGCAGTCACTGCTTTCCACATGTGATGCAGTGTCTGGTTTCCTATAACAATAGTAGCCATCAACATGCTGAATGTTACCAACCTAAGTTTGATGAACTCTGCAAATGTATCATGAGATTGCTCTTGTATTAAGCCATGTGATGTTAGTGTGACTGTTGGCTGTTCATGTGTCAGTGGTGTATCTGTCTCTTTATCAGTAACCTGTTCTATGTTGTGAGTTTCTGATTTCTTGTCATCTTGTTAACAGTGTTTCTCACAAGTGTTTTCTACTTGTTGCTTGTTGTATTTCTCTATTTGTATGTCTGGGACTAGTACATCTGTCCGTTGGCACAGTTGACATGATCGGACGTGATTTCTGATGTCCTTCTCAACGCCCGGCCAGTAGTAATTAGATAATAATCTCTGTATAGTTTTGGCCATCACAGCATGGTCTGCACTTGATAAGTTGTGCGCTAAGTAGAGCGCGTCATTGCGATGTTGTACTGGCAGCACTATATCCCGGAAGAGCCCATCACTTTGCCACGAAGTTGTTGCAGTGGCTCGTCTAAGAACAGCACCATGCAATTTACAGACAACTCAACAATCGACTTGACAGGATACTTTTGCGTCCTCTGTTTGACAAATAACGTTTATTGCAGAACAACCTACAGCATGGCTCCCATCCACTGCCGACATACCGTCGTTATTGCATACTGTGGGTAGGCCGCACACGCCCGCCTTGCATTATCATTGTACAAAATCTGATCGTCAAGAAAGTGCCGTGTCTAAGTAGCTATCGGCTTCTTAAGCCTACCTAAGTTGTCTACTTACTGTACCTTGCAAATCACCGTAACCAACAGTCACTTGTCACTGCGTCGACCTGACCACCATTCCGTCAAACTCCCACATGCCGGCGTTCGCGGTCTCATCACCAGGCTTCGGCTTCAAAAGGTGGCTTCATTATCAACACATTTCACAAAGAGAATATCAATTAACTTGTCCATCAGTCTAGGATACTGTTATCACTAACTGTGTTTCGCTTGGATGACTTGTTCTCAACCACGTATCGGCCTACCATCTCGAAAAAATGTCTGCCGTTCTCAGCCGGAGCGCAATCATTTGACTGTGTTAGCTCCGCCCACTCCCGTCACCGGTGTATTCTCGCTTTTTCCCTCACCGTGTGTATGGGCGGCACTTGTCGAGTTTTCTCGCATGACACATCTACGATATTCCTTGTATCCATCTCATGGCAGAGAGGTATAACTCCATTTTACAAATTACCGTATACCAAGGCGGCAAGGGGCCAGTTTAGAAGATTAGAAACCATAACCGCAAAACATTATCCAGACGAGATACCCGAAGAAGAGACAGATTGTTCTCACCTGTAGCTCATAGTTACACCAGGTACTCTCCAGAAAATTATGTGTAAGAACTACCAGGGTCTTCTTACTTTCTGCCACAGCCATCACGATATTGGAGGCGATGTAGGTGCCAGCCACAAAGTCCCTTGCGTGAATGAGAAGCTTCAAACCGCGGTTCTCTAGTTCTGGAATGAAAAACACTACAATAAATATGCGTGACTGCGTCTCTGGATATTGCTTACGGAAAATCTTCAGAATGTTCCAATCACATTTATACCCTCTTATGGGAGCGGTGGTAGTGCAATGGCTATGACACCCACATGCCGTGCCGGTGGCCATGTGTTCGAATCTCCATAAAGGCGGGGATTGTTATCACTGGCCAGGAGTTCTAAAGAAGTAAAGTCGACCGCCATGATATAAACCACATTACACATTGAGTGACAACTGTTCTAAAATATGTGGCTAGCATTGTGTACCCAATACGTCTCATGACGTAAATCCTCCTCTAAAGTCTTTGTCATCATCATCATCATCATCATCATCATCATCATCATCATCATCATCATCATCATCATCATCATCATCATCATCATCATCATCATCATCATCATCATCATCATCATCATCATCATCATAATCATCATCATTATCATCATCATCATCATCATCATCATCATCATCATCATCATCATCATGATCATGATCATGATCATGATCATCATCATCATCATCATCATCATCATCACTATTACCAATCACCACCACAATATTATCAATTTCCAACATCACTGCTAGTCAACGTTTTCATCTAAACACAGACGCCATAAATAAAATATTGTTTGCCTTATTGCATCTATTTTAGATCTAGTCTTCTGATTTACCATTTTATGATATTATACTTTCTAAGTACTTGAAGCTCTTTACTTGTTTCAGTGGGTATTCTCTTAGATGATTTTAGTATACGTTGTTTTTTTTTCTTTGATTTTTGGACATGTCCAGCCCACAACAAGGATATTGATAAGCAACTTTTATATTTATATTTTAATGTAATGTTTTTTATGTAGTCATGTAGATTTGTTATTGTTTTTGCTGTGCTGATGAAGGCGTTTGCCGCAATGTCCATATTGTTTCTTATGATCGTTTTCTAGTAAAGCTTACCACCTACTCTATATCGCTGAATCCAGTCAGATGTATACTACAGAGTTATATATCATGCTACGTGAACAATGTTCACATGTTCTACGAACAATCATCGATTGCTCACTTCGCTTCGCTTTTTTGGTACAAGTACCCCCTTTCAGCCTTCGACGTTTCGACTTGGCTATGTAGAGTGTCTATGGTGTAGCTTGAAGTTTCTCTTTCGTACATTGCGCTGCTTATTGTCAGCTTCCCGGCTTCAGATGGGTTGATTGCGTTCGTTAACTTCTTGATGATGTTTTTCATGTCTGGGCAGAGTCACTCACTTGTTGAGGCCTGGAGCAATTGTGGTCCCACCCTGTCTTATGGTGCTGTTTGCTATCGATTGCTCAAATATGTCGGAGCATTATATATACATTAGACCAGTGATTGTCAACCTTTTTTGGCCCGTGCCACCTTCACCATATTTTCAGAACGTCATCCCCCCCCCCCTTTCGTACTCCCTACCTAAAAATGTGGCCAGTGCCCCCCCCCCCCTTTCACCATATTTTCAGAACGTCATCCCCCCCCCCTTTCGTATTTCCCACCTAAATATTCTCCCCTCACTCCCCTACACAGTATACGTAATAATGGAAGCACATATTAAAACAAGTCTAGACGTCCACATAAAACGTGATTTGTGGGTCTACTCACTTAATAAAATGAAATTTAGAAGGGTGAGACGTACAGAACCGTAAAGTATGAAGGGAAAAACAAGATCAAGTAATCTGTTCTTGTAGTAACGCGATCTTGAAATAATCTTCCTTCCCCCCCCCCCCCCGGAAACCCCAAAATTCCCCGGGGGGGGGGGGAGGGGAATTCCCCACCAGTTGAGAACCACTGCATTAGACTATTCCAGCCGTTACTATGTAAACAGAAGAACTTCCTGCTAAGTGTTAGACTCCCGTGAATATAACGTTCTACAGATTCGAGCAATTTCAGCGACGATATACGTCATATTTCAGCCGAATTATCATTGATCATGTTCACATAACATGATATACAAATTTAGTTTAGTTTAGTTTAGTCGTTGGATCAACATCAAGGCACACGGGTGTAACCCATAAGTGCTCCGTTTTTCCTCGTAACTCAAGCCTGAGTCTGGAGAAACTCAGTTCAATGCACGAACTCCGTAGCATCGGCGAGGATCCTGAAATACTTGAGTAGATTTTTAACTCGAAATTTTGCCCGGGCGGCGCAGTTAGGCTACTATTTTTCGATTTCCAACTGCCAAGGTGATTTTTTACGTGCGCAACGGGAGTCCGATCTCACTACCTAGAGACCAGAGGCAATTTTATTACTGGAAGTCCACGTGGATTTTTTAAATAAATCCCGGTCCTCACCGAGGCCTGAACCCATGGCCACCAGCACTCGAGGCGGACACCATACCTCGAGACCACTCAGCCCCCTACATAACATAACATGATATATAACTGTGTGGTATGCACCTGACGATATGAAGCGAAATATGCCAGGCAATAAATCGTGCAGTGTTCTATTTATGGCGTCTGTGTTTAAATTCACTAAGGGAATACGCTGTCTTCATCATCTATAATATTACACATATTCGGAACAATTCCTCATACTGGGTTCGAAATCAGCAGAAACGCAAGTTTCGAAGCAGAGCGCCTTGCGTTGATTTTCACAGTGGTATGAGGGTCGGTAGCTGAGAAAGTAATGGCAAACTACTGAACGTTAAATTGCCTAGAACATCACAAACAACGAACATAAGCTGGTGTTGACTGCGACGTTCTATAAAGAACAAGCAATTAACTTGTCTACCTGTCTATAGTTCAATATCCTGATACAGGTTCTTTGGAGAAGCTGATTAAAACCCATCATCAAAGACTCTGCATCTCTGGCTAGTTCCCACACCTCATGTATTTCCATCCCTGGCGTGTTCGTCATGCCCCGTGTCCACATTATTACTACTCCGCCTCTGCATTTTCTTCTACGAACCTTGCCTTCCACTACATTTTCTTTCTCAGTTCGCTTGTATTGAGCTAAAGCGTAGTTCATACACGCGCTACTACTTCTAGTGTACTGTACTGACTGTTTGTGTCTTTTCCTATTACCAGTGTCCCTCGCCATCAGATGAACCCACTCCGACTTCAGCGGCACTTGTAATTTACGTAACCCAAGTGAACGACGACATGTTAGTCCAACTGACCGGTGTAAAGGTTTAACCCGGTACCTCGGCATTAGAACACTGGATATTTAAAAAAGAGGGCTCTTATCCATTCGGCCATGCCGACCTCTTTTTATAAAAAAAAAATATACATAAACCGCTGTGACGAATAATATGAACATGAAGCTTCAAGTAAAGTAATCATTTCCACGCCTTGGGAGTATTAGGTGTGTTGTTCTAGTCCCCTATTTTGTCAGGCTAATCGGTACTAGATGAGGATATTGTAGCATACAATAGAACATAATTGAATAGAAAAGAATTTAAAAAAACAAGACACGATGGAAGTGAACAATACAAGAAAAGAAAAGCAAATGGGGCAGTGAGGTGAAAAGAAAAGAAGATGGAGTAGAAGAGAAGACAACAGAAAGGTAGAGCACGTGGATGGAAGAGAACAGAAGAGAAGTAAAGAGAAGAGACGAGAAGAGAAGAGAAGTGAAGAGAAGAGAAGAGAAGAGAAGAGAAGAGAAGAGAAGAGAAGAGAAGAGAAGAGAAGAGAAGAGAAGAGAAGAGAAGAGAAATGCAAAGAAGAGAAGAAAAGAGAAGAGAAGAGAAGAAAAGAGAAGAGAAGAGAAGAGAAAACAGAGAAACAGAATAGCACACAATAGAATCAATTTGAAAGACACATTAACATGAAGAAACTTTAGTAGTATTTTCTGTATTGGATTCTATCATGGGCGGGGATTAAGGGATCAAATTATTAAATGTGTCTACAGTCGTCATGTAGCGTCTGTGAAATGGTAATTAGATATTCACAAATATTCACATATATTCACACGACTTAGTCAGGACTTAAAGCAGATATAACTGAGCTACCCTATAACTGTTAACGCCGAATGTTGGGAGGCGCTCACCAAACCCGACATCCTACAGTGTGCCAACGGATTCGTGCGGAGGGAATCGGGTGCTAAGAAATGCAGCCTAAAGACTACATGCCATGGCAGAGCAGACCAGGATCTAAGCCTTGTTCGGCAATTAGTCTAGAATCAAAGCTCCGACAGACGGACAGTGAGAGCATTGCTTTGCTGATCCATCAGCTTCTGAAGCTTTTCTTGCCCCAGATGTATTGGTGTTACGATTCCTGCAGAGTAAACTAGGCAGGTCGAGAGAGGGATCATGGGCACCACATAGTCTATACAATTCAGCCCAGGCGTTGTGCACTGGAGAGGTTATTATGCCTTTTTGTTGAAGCACATATTCACATATATGTGAATTTTTGTTTGTGTTTGTTTGTTTGTTTGTTGAAGCACAACCTCTCCAGGCTTAATGAATACCGAATCATAACCCCGCAAAACACGTATAGCAAAGTCCTCGAAAAGATAGTAGCACGCAGGCTCCAGCAACATTTGGAAAGTCGGAATCTGCTTCTCCAAGGACTCGGGAGCTACCGGCCTGGAAAGGACACCTGGGCCAAAGCTGCAACGTTTGCATTTGATGTCTACGAGGGCTTCCAGGATAAACAGGAGACAGTGGCGGTAGCTCTTGACCTGGAAGATTCGTATAACAGGGTTAGGTATGATCGGTTAATACACACACTGTTGGACATGGAGGTCTGCCCTTGCCTTGTTAGATGGGTTGCGGCAGTCCTTTATGAGCGTAAGGTTGCACTGCGCATGGGTACCTGGACTTCTGACCCCTGTACTATTACACCTGGGTTGTCGCAGGGATCTGCGTTGTCCCCGGTACTCTTTAATGTCTACACCAGCAAAATCGCAGCTATTGAGACACCAGGTGTGGGTAGAATCTTGACATTTGCAGATGATGTTCTGGTGTACAGACAGGGCAGAGACAGGGCCAGTTTGGCGAAGGACTTACAGGTGGCGGTAAACAGGGTGTCGGAGTGGTGCAGGAACGCAGGGGCCATTATAAACCCAGTCAAGGCATCGGTTGTGTGGTACTCCCTGGATAATCGGATCGTCAAGGCAGACGTCCCAGGTATTATGTTGAATGGATGTCCTCTTAGTCGAGAGAGCAAATTGGAGTACTTGGGTATCACCTTTGACAGGTGTTTGTCTTTTAAGGATCATGTGGAGGATTTGGTGGTGAAGGCTGGTAGGGGACTTAATGCATTGAGGGCTATGGCAGCAACCAGGGTAGATCAGAGGATGCTGTACAAGTTCCTTCAGCAGTCAATAATTTCTGTCATTGAGTATGGATTGGGGCTGCTGACAGTATCAAAAATCCAGCTTGAAAAGTTGGAGCGCATACAGAATGCTGCCATGCGGTTAATACTGGGGTGCACAAAGAACACACCAATTATATGCATGAGACATATCCTGGCGCTACCTACAATGACGGATAGGCATAGGGTCCTTCAGGCCAAATGGTACCTGAGAGTTGCCGCAGACAGGGATCACCCGCTGCATGCAGCATTGGATATGGTAAAGGGTCATAGACTAAGACGAGGCAGGTCCTGGATGGCACAGGCACAGGAACTTTCTATAAGTCAAGTGTGTGATCTAGAGACCATTAATCGTGAAAGAGAGTGGGTTGAAGTTCCGGAAGACATGACGGACACAATGTAATAATAACACAGGGTGATGAATGCAGAAAATGGGCAGCGGGCTGCACTGAGTTTGAGAGGCTTGATGGTTCCGTCGCCCTGCTACTGAGTGAGTGCGTGGCGCGACACTGTGAGCTGTGAGTTTCGTGTGAAATGCTTTTGAATCTGCCCAAGGTCTTTTGGAACGTGACTGCATGTTCGGAGCGATGGCAGATGGCTATGTCCCAGAGTTGACCGGTTTTTGCCTTATGCTGAAATGCGTGGCTGCTGGGCTTCTGGTTGACTGCCACTGCCATTGACGATGAACTGTATTTCGTGGACTGTGTGGATGAACATCTAGGAAACATCCAGATGGGAAAATGACTGCCGATTCCATCAGAAATGAACTGGGTGCTTTGTGGGGGACTATTGTGTTGACATTCTGTTGGCGGCATTATGCACAGTGTATCTGTGCGGGCTGTTATTTGTCGAGACTCCTGTCTTTTCCACTTTTCACATTGGGCAGTGGGGAGCGTTTTGTGTGATATTCACTGGCACAGGAATGGAGCATAATGGGGACGACCCGTTGCTGTGAAGTTGGAACTGCGACTAACTAACTAACTAACTAACTGAGTTTGAAGTGCAACAGCTGATCCAGAACAACACACATCAAGGTGACATAGTCATCTACACCGATGGGTCAGTGGTGAGAAACAGACGTAGTGGCGGGGGATTTATTGCAAAGGCTAATGGGCGAGTCTTAAAAAAGGAGAGCCTGGCATACGAGACTACGACCTCCAGCATGAAAATGGAGGTGGTGGCAGTAACAGCGGCATTTCGGTGGCTAGAGGAGACTACTGCAACACACGTTGTGTTCATTACGGATTCAAAGAGTATGCTTAGCAAGGTGGAGAAAGGAATGTTTCGTGTGGAATGGCTATCGTCGCCTTAGAGGTCACAGATTGTGAGAATTGTATGGATATTTTGCCCTGGCCATGCGGGTGTACGGGGGAATGAACAGGCTGATAGGCTAGCAGAGAATGCACCTTTTGGTGGTAGTTTGCCTATGGACAAGGGGGAGGTGGTCGTGCGTTTGTGGGACCAGGTGGAGAAGGCGGAGGAACAGACTGAAAACCCATATGTGGAAATAATGAGATTGCGGGGTGGGGGGGGGGGGGGGGTCGACAGGGGTTCTGGAAGAATCTAAAAACTGAGAGGGAAGACCAGAACTTTTAATCAGATAGTGGTGGGAACGATTAGTAGTATGACTCTTCGCTGGCGAGGGGACTGAGCACGTATGGGAATGTCCTGGGTGCAGTGATGTTGGTTCTTAACTCAACTGAACTTTGTTGAAGCACATTGTAACAGTCTATCGGCTGGGAAGGTCTCAGTAACAGTCATATGGGTAATTTTTTCTTAACATGTCTCTCCAAGAGGTGGTGTTCTTATCTGAACTACCACTCGTACTGGGAGATAGCCTACTCTACTACTAGCTTTGTTTTTCCCTCCATGCTGGACAAATCTATATTTTTTGGGCTTCTGAACTTCTTCTAGCCGGAGATCCAGACCGTCTTTCTATGACGAGTTCCCAACATATGCAGAACAAAGAAAATTATTTTGGCCAACACCCGCTCCATCTGAGGACAAACTCTATGGATACATCAACAAGCTCAAGTTGACTGCTGCATTCTGTGCATTGATTCTTATTGATATATGAAGGTGAACGAAGAAGAAAAGGTTCTCGAAGGAGCAACCGATAGAACAGCAACAGTTGCAAAGTTCAGGATATACTGGTCCTAGTGGACAGACATGACACAGCTGTGAACCCAATTGTCTGGAACGTTACACCTAGTCTGATAGGGGACTGCGTGGTCTCGAGGTATGGTGTCCGCCTCGAGTGCTGGAAGTCCCGGGTTCAGGCCCCGGTGAGGACCAGGATTTATTTTTAAAGAATCCACCGGGACTTCCAGTAATTTCCCCTGGTCTCTGGGTAGTGAGATCGGACGCCCGTGTGTATTGTTGCGCACGTAAAAAATCCCTTGGCAGTTGGAAATCGAAAAAGAGTAGCCTAACGGCGCTGCCCGGGCAAAATTTCGAGTTAAAAATCTACCCAAGTATTTCAGGATCCTCGGCGGTGCTACGGAGTTCGTGCACTGAGCTGAGTTTCTCCAGACTCAGGTTTGAGTTAGGAGGAGAACGGAGCACGTATGGGTTGCACCCGTGTGCCGTGATGTTGATCCATAAACTAAACTAAACTAAACTAAACCCAGTCTGATGCCTGTCTGAGGTTTTGTTTCCTTCATGAGTTACGTACGACACCCACTGATTTACATGAATTTATTGAATCATCAATCATCCTATTATCTGAGATATTCACTAAATCACTCATCTCTCTCAAGACAAAAAGCTTCCGGTCCCCAATATGAAGGGATAGTCGGTTGAGCTGTTAAGGCCCCTGCATTGTTTATACTTGTGGCTACAGTTTGCTTACGCATTTTCCTTATGTTGGACTGGTAGTGCATGGTTCCGTCGCCGTGCTACTGAGTTGAATGTGTGGGGCGACACTGTAAGCTTTGAATTTGGTGTGGAATGCTTTTACATCTGTCCACGGTTGTATATAGCGTGTATTGCATGTTCAAAAAAATGGCGGCAGGCCGGTCGTTGAACTAACTGGGTTGCATTTTGCAGTAATGTGTGGCCGTTGGCTTTTTAGTGATTGCCGCTTCCATCGATGATGAACTGTATTTTTCGAGGCGGACGTTTGTGTTGGCATTCTGGCAGCGACATTATGCATAGTATACCTTTACGGGCTATTGGTTTGTCGAGACTCCTGTCTGATCCACTTTTCATATGGGCAGTGAGGAGCATTTGATGTGATATACACTGGCACAGGAACGAAGCATAATGAGGCGACCCTTTGCCGCGAAGTTAGAGCCGCTACTAACGACTAGCCTACCCTGTGGCGATGGTGTTACTGATGCAATTCGTAATCTCGCCTACCGCGTTCGAACACAGCTGCGGGCAATTTGGCAGCAGATCGCCTTGCTTTATTTTCATACAATGGTATTAGTGATGTTCGTTCAGAAGAAAATGACAAACTACTGAAAGTAAATTTTCCAAGAAATCACAGTCAAACATAACGGGATTGACTGTCACGTCCTGTAAAAGATATGCAACTAACTTAACTGGGAGATATATACCACTCTGTGGTGAGGCATTTCGTAATAAAGGACGTGCATGCGCCCACAATCAGACAGACTGACAGACATGTGTGCATGGGTAAATATATAAAGAATATATGCCAGCAAACCAGGAGAGAGGCATCTAGTGACAAATCCCTGGTCTTCAGAATCGTAGGATACAAACACGTCGTAAGTAAATGCGTGGTTGTTGTCTTTCTTGTGCTTGTCCATGACCTTGAGGTAAGCGGCGTAGTACAAGTACCTGATCTTCCAGCGGAACCTGCCAGGAGAGAATTGTTACACTAATAATATCTCTATGACTTAAGACATTAGCCAAAGCATAAGCTAACTTTCTATGTCACCAGATTCAATCTTTTTCTAGTATTTAGATGAATGCTTTAAAAAGTTACAAAGGCACGAATATCAACTTCATTGCACCTGGTTTTATCCAATATCGGTTTGCTCTACTGCCGAAAGCGCTGTACACAGCCAATAGCTTTTTACACAGCTACTTGCTGTACGTGTTCCGATAATTTCCGTAATAAACATACGTGTATTGTTTGCCGCTCATAGAAGTAAGAAGAAAGAAGGAGACACTAGAGCAGGGGTGGCCAACACGAGACCCGCGGGCCGCATGCGACCCGCCGGACGTAATGTTGCGGCTCGCGGAGTGGGAAGCGACGATGTGGTGGATGCTGTAGCACGCTTGCTTGTTTACTTTAATTACCAACAAAAAATTAGTTGCGTGGCCCGGCAAAAAATATTATTTCTGAAATTTGGCCCGCCAGCTGAAAAGGTTGGCCACTCCTGCACTAGAGGAAACACTAGACAACATAAACATTGAAAGCTATAGTTATCGACCGGGAATCCAACCTGTCACATCTAAATGACGACGGCGACTCAATATATCAAACCAAACACACAGACAGACACACCTACACACACACGCACGCACGCACCTACACTAACACATACATCACACACCACACACACCACACATATATACCTCACACAACACACACAACCACACAAACACCACACACACACACACACACACACCACACACAGCACACACACACAACACACACCACACATCCACCACACACACACCACACACACCTCATGCAGAACACACACACACACCACACACACACACCACACACACACACAACACACCACAAACCACACACACCACACACACACAAGCTAGCTAGCTAACTAACACAATAACTAATTAACTAACTAACAAACTAACTAAATAAATAATTAAATAACCAACCAACCAACTAACTAACTAACTAACTAACTAACTAACTAACTATCTAACTAACTAACTAACTAACTAACTAACTAACTAATTAACTAACTAACTAACTAACTAAATAACTAACTAACTAACTAACCAACTAATTAACTAACTAACTAACTAAATATATAAATAACTAACTAACCAATCAACTAACCAACCAACCAACCAACCAACCATCCAACTAACTAACTAACTAACTAACTAACTAACTAATTAACTAACTAACTAACTAACCAATGAACCAACCAATCAACCACCAACCAACCAATCAACTAACCAACCAACCAACCAAACAACCAACCATCCAACCAAACAACCAACCAACCAACTAACTAACTAACTAACTAACTAACTAACTAACTAACTAAATATCTAAATAACTAACTAACCAATCAACTAATCAACTAACCAACCAATCAACCAACCAACCATCCAACCAACCAACCAACTAACTAACTAACTAACTAACTAACTAACTAACTAATTATATAACTAACTAACTAACTAACTAACTAACTAACTAACTGTCATTACACTTACTATTTATCCAGATGTCTGTTACTGTCTTAAATGTTTGTACTATTTCTGTATTTGTTAAGAATTAACCCGTTAACACTTAAGAATATGATACTTACCTATAAATGATGGTTCCAGCTGCAGCACACAACAGAATCAGCGTGGCAGCAAGGACAAGGAGAAACAAGGGATAGTTCTTGGCGCACTCTTTGTCTAGATCACGAATTGTTGCCTCGTATCCGTCATATATTTCTTTGATAGAATTGTCCGGATACCTGCACATGTATCCAATAAATTTCTTGCGAAAAGCGGGAGAATTGACCATCCACTTCAGAAAGTCCAAATTAAAACAGTCACATTGGATTGGACAGCCGGACATGTTCACGGTTAACTGAACCGGTTTAATTCGACACAGGTGATCTATATGTGAACGGACTGGATGGGGCAACGTGGATATCTCGGTATCTTTGATGTCTAACATCTTCAGATGTTCAATGTGAGTAATGTTTGTCCCGAAGTGGGAAAACGTGTTGCCCTGAAGCAGAATATGCTGCAGTTGATCTAACCCGTGGAACAAATTTAATGGCAAATTGCTGATGTGGTTCAAAGATATATCAAGATATACAAGGTTGTTTAATCCATCAAAGGGAGCTTCAACTGTGTTTAGGTAATAATCTAATATGTTTGATTCAAGAATGAGAACTTTAATTGGCGAAATTGTTGGCAAATCTATAATTAACACGTTAATTGACGAGCTTGCAGCATTAATTAATGTGAGTCGTGGAAAATGTAAGAAGCTATTGAAATTCAGCTCTGGTAGCAGGCTACACCGCAAGTCCAGCTCCTCAAGATTGTTATTGTAATCAATCTGGCGTAGATAATCATCGGGCACACTTTTTAAACTGACTTGAACGCGCCTTAAATTCCAGGGTAGGCGGGCTCCCACACTCCTTGCATCGTTGTTGTCTCTTATTTCGTACTTATCTTGGCGAGTTTTGTTCTCACTTTGGTAAAATTCAAAATCTTCCAGTGTATTTAAGTCATTACTCTCTCTGGCCTCAGTTAAGCATTCCTCACTGTTGCTGTTTATGTATAAACTTTCAAGTCCCCCCATCGCTTCCAGGGAGATCTCTTCAGGGTTCACAATCATATAATTATCACTGAGATCAATGCGCTTCAGCCTCTTTGGCAGACTTTTAACTCCGTCATTATCAATGAATAGAATATTATTGTATCTGGCAGAAAGCGAGGTTAAACTCGCTGGTAGACTCTGAGTTAAAGAACTGTTGATGAAATTAATAGAAAATTCAGGAACAATATTATTCATTATCAAAGTTTGAAGATTCGATCTCTCCAAACCATGTAGAATCACTGGCAGGTATTGTGTACCTATACCTGGATTCTCAGAGATGTCCAATGTTCTTATGTTAGTGAGGTGAGAAAATGCATGGCTATCAATCTTCACACCATGAATATCACATCTACTTATGCTTAATAGCGTAATCTGTCCCAAATATTTAAATGACGTATTTGACAAATGGTCAATAGGACACTGGCAATTAAAAGTCAAATTACGCAAAGACGTCATGTTTCTAACTCCCGGGCCGTATTCTTGCTCACCGTAATTGTCAATATACAGTTCTGTCAGATTATGTAGGTAGGCCAACATCAGATCTGGGTATGGTGGGGATTTTGTGCACGGAAAGTCATTATCTATCAGCCACAAAACTTTCAGGGATTTCAGTGGTTCAAAAATGTGTTCCGAAAGACTTGTATTGGTTCCTAATAGATTACCACTCAGGTGTAAAACTGTTAGCCGAGAGAGACCGTTAAATCCGTTATCCTCTATACAAGTAATTGAGTTATATGACAGATATAAATGTTCAAGACATCCGTATCGCAAAAAGGTATCTGAAGTCAAAGTTCTGATCTGGTTCGAACTTAGCTGTAAGTCAGTAATGTTGGGCGGTAAATCTTGAGGCACTGAAGTCAGATCACAGAGTACAAAGTCACACTTGGTTTTGTCGCATGCACATTTCAGATATCTCTCCCTGAAACGTTCTCCATAATGAAAGTCGTGTACCTTGTCCCCGGCTGCAGCGTGGAAACGTGGAGGTTTAGTGATATTAGATGTACTCGAATAATTTTGTGTTCTCATTCGTTGTTGTCTTGGGGACTTATTTTTCTTTGAAGTTTTGTCTGTTATCCTTTTATTGATAATCAAATCGTCGTTTTGATCAATCCCATGAGAAACATTCTTTTCCACATTCAGTATGTTGTCAACATGCATGTTTTCGTTGAGGTATGTCGTGTTGTTATCCTGCAATATTTCAGCCTTTTCATCTTTAATATTACTTTGTTCATTGCTCATTTTTGACGTTGAAATTTTATTAGGCACATGTTTATTATCAGTATTTTCATTGATCTTCATCTTTATGCCGCTAGCTTGAGGATTCTGACTCCTGGTAATATTTAAAATATCTTTGCTGAATTGATCATTTTCATTGCGTGGTAAAGGTACTGCCGGAAACCCATGACGCAATCTCGGATCATTGCTTACAGGTTTTGGAAGGGCAGTTCTCGTAAAGTTTATTGTAATAGCAGAACTTTGTAGCTTGGAATGTAAAGGTGTCGCTTCTATCAAAGAGAAAACAAGGGCAAAAACCTGGATTAGCATCATCATTGCCATTGTATCAATAATCTCTCCTTCTCTGTAGCATCACTTTTATCCCAGATGATAAAAAATACATTAATCTCACTGTATCAATAATCACTACTTCTTTGTAGCATCTGTTTCATCCCAGATTATAGGCAATATTTTAGACTCACTGTACCAATAATCTTTTCTGCTCTGTGGCACATCTTTCATCCAAGATAGTAGAGAATACCTTAGAGTCACTGTAGCTGTAGAATAGAAGAGAAAAGAATATAATAGAATCAACCCTTCATTTAATGGATCTTACTTCAAACAGACAGCCATTTTTGCTTTACGGTGTTCTGTAACACAAACACAATGTTCACAAGATTATAACCGAATAAGTTATGTCTGTTGCAGCGATAATAACCAAAACATGTGGCACATTAGACAAGTTTACAATAAAAGAAAAAAAAAAAGCTGGGAGTGGAGTAAATATGACTGAGTAATAAGAATAATATACGGATAAGACGAGTACGACGACTCTCTTTGTGTCGCAAAGAGAAAAGAAAATTACGACACTAGGGCTGACGGGGGTGTTAAAAATAGAAAAAAAAGAATGAACGCAAGATATCCAGGAAATCCAATAAATAAAAGACACATGCATATAAAATCGACTGTGTTGACCAAAGTCTTCTTCACCGAACACAAAAAAGTAGAAACTAATAGAGCGCAGGTGTTAGGTATCTAGATAGAGTAACTATGAATGAAAGACGAGATGTAAAGAGTTATAGATAGTTACACAACAATTAAAATGAAAAACAGACTATAGCGAGACAGAAATACGTGACATGCGTAGCGTAGAAAGCCAGTCAGGCGGTTAAGCCAGTGAGCTCTATTGTCAAAAACTCCGGTTAGCAAGAGGAAAGTTCACGACCAGAGTTGTCGTTCCGAATCGGAAAAAGAAAGTGCTCGATAGGTCATCAAGATAACTTAATGGCAGTCATACACGAGCGACCAGTCATCCAAGATATAGAAGTTATCTTCTTCTTCTTCAGCGTTCAGAGCCATTGAGGTTCTTTGCTGCAGATACAATCCGTATCCATTCATCTCTCTGGTTGACCTTCTCTTGCCAGTCGTTGATTCCAAGTGTTTGTAGGTCTGTATATATATTATCTCTCCACCATCTTCTTGGTCTACCTCGGGGTCTACGGTCATTTATTTCCTGAGTGTAAGCGAGTTTTGTTTCCCTATTATCTTCCATTCTTTCTATATGCCCCAACCATTGTAGTCTATTAGCTCTCATGATACCAGTGATTAGCGGGGACTTAAACAAATCATAAATGTCTTTGTTACTTCTTCTTTTCCACTCTCCACTTTGTGTATCCATCCATCCATCATGTGCCATGCCGGTAAGCGTGGGCGGTCATGTTCTGCCATCTCACTCGATCAACAGAGTCGTGGATCAGTTCCGTGTTTCTGTCTCGACCATGCCACAAGGCCAAGCCATCCAGATACTTGTTTCTAGGTCTTCCCCTTGGTCTGTTCCCCTCGATCTTACCAGTTGTCACCAAGTTCTCCAAATCATTTCTTCTCATAACATGCCCAAAAAATTGTGACTGTCTACGTCTAATGTCTCTGATCAGTTTACGATCTTCATTTGTTTCTTGAAGGACTTGTTCATTGGTCTTTCTGGCTGTCCATGGTATTCTTTGCATTTTCCTCAGAAACCACATTTCTACAGCCATCAGATGTTTTTCAGCCTGGCTGCTCATTGTCCAAGCTTCACATCCATATAAAAGTACAGGTTCTTTGTAGCATCTCAACCCTCTTTTTCTCGTTTCAATTGACATCTTTTTATTGGTCAGTATGTTTTTCATCTTGCTAATGGCTACTTTTGCCATGGCGATTCTTGTTCTAATCTCTTCAAGGCATCTCCCATCAGATGTTATTACTGTTCCGAGATAATTGTACCTATTCACTTGATGAAGAATATTCCCATTTACTTGTATATTACACTGTGGTATTTCGTTCTTCCTAGTGACGACCATAATCTGTGTCTTTTTACAATTTAATTCTAACCCTTGTTGTTCACTGTGTGTAACAACCGCATCTACTAAATTTTGCAGGTCCTGTTCATTGTCTGCAATCAAGACTGTATCATCTGCATATCTAATGTTATTGATGCATCGTCCCCCAATGTTGATTCCTTCCATATTTTCAATATTTCTGAAAATATTTTCACTGTACAGGGAAAACAGAATGGAGACATTACACATCTCTGTCTCACACCTCTCTTAATAGGCTGATATTGGCTTACTTCATTATCAACTCTTATGGCAGCTTGTTGTTTCCAATATATGTTTTTTACAAGTCTAAGGTCTTTCCCATCAATTTGTAGATCTTCAAGCATCCTTATCATGTTGACATGTCTCACTTTATCAAAAGCCTTTGTGTAGTCAATATAGCAAAGGTGTAGATCTTTGTTTACTTCTATAGAACGTTCGATTACGGTTCTCAGTATATACACAGCATTTACTGTACCCTTGCCTACTACACACCCACATTGTTCTTCTCCTATTTCAGGTTGTATTTTCCTCCTAACTCTTTGCATGATAATTCTTAGCAAAATCTTCGTGATGTGACTCATTATAATAATTGTTCGATGTCTATCACATTCCAAGGCTCCTGATTTCTTTGGGATTGCAATAAATACAGAATTACATAACTCATGAGGTATATTTCCAGTATCATATATTGTACTAAGCAGACTGGTAACTTTATCTATTCCATATTCTTCTAAAGCATTAATCATTTCTGTTGTGACGCTGTCTGGACCGGGGGTTTTGCCAGATTTCATATGATTAAGAGCATTCTGAACCTCCATCTTCAAAATTGCTGGCCCTTCATTGTTATTTTGAACAATATTATCGATAAGTGAACACAACATGATTTTCTTGGCATGTGTAAAGAAGGTAGTTTGCCATTGCTTTCCTTCCCAGCAGTGACCATACTCGTCAGTGACCGTAGCCATTGTCTCCTCAAAAAAGGAGATCCTCTGCCTACCGTCGTGAAGGTGGAGACCATAACCTACAACTATCTGTCGGCCGCTCTGCATCTTCATCCACCACCTGCACCCATGCCTTCACGTAACCCTGATCGGGGGGCTAAACGGGTACTCCACCTTGCCCAAGGGTGTCCCGTAGGCTAGCGGAGGGAAGGGGGCGCCTTACTTCTCCTTCTTTGATAGGGGATACCCCTACCCCGCTACCCCCCCCCCCCCCGCTACTTTGTGTATATAGAAGTTATATATATATATATATATATATATATATATATACATATATATATATATATATATATATATATATATATATATATATATATATATATATATATATATATATATATATATATATATATATATATACTAGCTGACCCGGCCCGGCTTCGCCCAGACTCTGGTGGGGAGCATCTCATTTAATTCATATAAGTAGTCATATAAGTTCTCGTTCCCGTTACCGACTATCTGTCTGTCTGTCTGTCTGTCTATCTGTCTGTCTGTCTGTCTGTCTGTCTGACCCGGCCCGTCTTCGCCCAGACCCTGATGGGGAGCATCTCATTTAATTCATATAAGTAGTCATATAAGTTCCCGTTCCGACTATCTATCTGTCTGTCTGTCTGACCCGGCCCGGCATCGCCCAACTCCTGGTGGGGAGCATCTCATTTAATTCATATAAGTAGTCATATAAGTTCCCGTTCCCGACTGTCTGTCTGTCTGTCTGTCTGTCTGTCTGTCTGTCTGTCTGTCTATCTATCTATCTATCTGTCTGTCTGTCTGACCCGGCCCAGCCCATGGTGGAGAGCATCTCATTTAAATTATATAAGTAGTCATATAAGATCTGTCTGACTGTCTGTCTGTCTTGTGTAAATGTAGGAGGGAGGAGGAAGAGGGAGGTGGAGGAGGGAAGAGGAGGGAGGAGGAGGGAGGAGACAGGAGGAGTAGGGATGAATAGGAGGGAGGAGGAGGGATTAGGAGGAGGAGGGAGGAGTAGGGTGGAGGAGGAGGCGAGGAGGAGGGACGAGGAAGAGGGAGGAGGAGGGAGAAGGAGGGAGGAGGAGAACGCAGGAGGAGAAGGGAGCAGGAGGAGGAGAGGGAGGAGGAGGGAGAGGGAGGAGGAGGGAGGAGGAGGAGAGAGTAGGAGGAGGGAGGAGGCGGAGGGAGGAGGAAGAGGGAGAAGGAGGAGGGAGAAGGAGGAGAAGGAGGGGGAGGAGGAGGAGGGAAGAGGAGGAGGGGAGGAGGAGGAGGGAGGAGGAGGAATGTGAAGGGAGGAGGAGGGAGGAGGTAGAGGGAGGAGGAGCAGGGAGGCGGAGAGAGGAGGAGGAGGGAGGAGGAGGAAGAGGGAGGAGGAGGAATGTGAAGGGAGGAGGGGGAGGAGGTAGAGGGAGGAGGAGGGAGGAGGAGGAGGTAGAGGGAGGAGGAGGGAGGAGGAGGAGGGAGGAGGCGGAGAGGGAGGAGGAGGAAGGAGGAGGGGGAGGAGTGAGGAGGAGGGAGGAAGAAGGAGGAGGAGGGAGGAGGAGTGATGAGGAGGAGGATGGAGGAGGAGAGAGGAGGAGGAGGGAGGAGGAGGGATGAGGAGGAGGGAGGAGGAGGAAGAGGGAGGAGGAGGAGGAATGTGAAGGGAGGAGGAGGGAGGAGGTAGAGGGAGGTGTAGGGAGGAGGAGGAGTGAGGAGGAGGAGAGGGAGGAGGAGGAAGGAGGAGGGGGAGGAGGGAGGAGGAGGAGGAGGGAGGAAGAAGGAGGAGGAGGGAGAAGGAGGGATGAGGAGGAGGAGGGAGGAGGAGGAAGAGGGAGGAGGAGGAAGAGGGAGGAGGAGGAATGTGAAGGGAGGAGGATGTAGAGGGAGGAGGAGGAGAAGGGAGGAGGAGGGATGAGGAGGAGGGAGGAGGGGGAAGAGGGAGGAGGAGGAATGTGAAGGGAGGAGGAGGGAGGAGGTAGAGGGAGGAGGAGGAGGGAGGAGGAGGAGTGAGGAGGAGGAGAGGGAGGAGGAGTGAGGAGGAGGAGAGGGAGGAGGAGGAAGGAGGAAGGGGAGGAGAGAGGAGGAGGAGGGAGGAAGAAGGAGGATGAGGGAGAAGGAGGGATGAGGAGGAGGAGGGAGGAAGAGGGAGGAGGAGGAATGTGAAGGGAGGAGGAGGGATAGGGAGGAGGGGGAGGGGAAGAGGAAGAGGGTAGGAGGAAGAGTGGAGAGGAGGAGGGAGGAGGTAGAGGGAGGAGGAGGAGGGAGGAAAAGGGAGGAGGGAGGAGCAGAGAGGAGGAGGAGGGAGGAGGTAGGAGGAGGAGGAAGAGGGAGGAGGAGGGAGGAGAAGGAAGGAGGAGGAAGAAGGAGGAGGAAGAGGGAGGAGGATGGAGGAGGGAGAGGGAGGAAGAGGGAGGAGGAGGAAGGAGGAGGAAGAGGAAGGAGGAGGAAGAGGGAGGAGGAGGAAGAGGGAGGAGGAGGATGGAGGAGGGAGAGGGAGGAGGGGAAGAGGAAGAGGGTAGGAGGAGGAGGGGGGGAGAGGAGGAGAAGAAGGGAGAAGGAGGGAGGAGGAGAGGGGGAGGAGGAGGGAGGAGGGGAGAGGAGGAGGGAGGAGGCAGAGGGAGAAGAAGGAAGGAGGAGGAGGAAGGAGGGAGAGGAAGGAGGGAGAATGAGGAGGGTAGGAAGGAAAGGGAGGTGGAAGAGGAGGAGGAGGGAGGAGGAAAGAGGTAGGGGGAGGAGGAGGTAGAGGGAGGAGGAGGAAGGAAAGGGAGGAGGAAGAGGAGGAGAAGGGAGGAGGAGGGTGGAGGGAGGAGGAGGAGGTAGAGGGAGGAGGAGGGAGGAGGTAGGAGGAGGAAGAGGGAAGAGGGAGAAGAAGGGAGAAGGAGGAGGGAGGATGATGAGGGAGAAGGAGGCAGGAGGAGGAGGAGGGAGGCAGGAAGAGGAGGAGGGATGAGGAGGGAGAGGGAGGAGGAGGGAAGATGAGGGAGGAGGGGGGAGGAGGCGGAGGGAGTAGGAGGGAGGAGGATGGAGGAGGAGGGGAGAGGAAGAGGGAGAAGGAAGAGGGAGAAGGAGGAGGGAGGAGGGAGAGGGATGAGAGGGAGGAGGAAGAGGAGAAGGGTGGAGGGAGGAGGTAGAGGGAGGAGAAGAGAGGAGGAGAGAGTTCGCCATTCCGAATTCATACTCGTCTAGTTCTTCCCTTCTACACGACTGTAGATAACTTCCTTACACATAAAAAGATGAATTGTTATTGATATTGCCGTGGCATGGAGGAATATCAGCAGCAGAGTTGATCCAAAAAACCAAAGACTGAGATCTACGGAGAGCCATGAACGCCTACGCCAGCCGGCACGGCACTTGATGATGATGATTGCCGTGTGACGATTCTGTGTAGTCACGTCATTTTCTTCCCTTTCCTTAGCGTTTTGGTTCGGGGATTCTTTCATCATCATCATCATATATTTACGTACGTATTTTGGGAGGGGGAGGAGGGAGGAGGAGGAAGAAGAAAAAAAAAACTATGACAGTTGACAGCTCTGGAATGAAAGGAAGGCGTGTAGAAAATTTCATCTCAATCGGATGGGCCGTTCGCGAACAAATAAAGGACATACATATATATTTACATATATATTTACATACATACACTTTGTTTTATAGATATATATATATATATATATATATATATATATATATATATATATATATATATATATATATATATATATATATATATAATCTCATCTCATCATGTTCCTCTTGTACCTTGCGGTGTCGAGGTGAAGTATAAACTTCGTGAGAGTGCCCGATTATGGGCTTCATATATCGATATTCCCATAGACTCTGCTATTCCCTCCGTCCAACGTTTACGTGGTTGGCCCCTTCCTCTGTTTCCATCTGGTCTGTACATCATTGCCTGTTGTGGTATGCTATTGACTGGTAACCTACTTGCATGGCCAAACCATTTGACTTGCTGCTTTCTAATAAAATCTAGTGCTGCTTTAACCCCCACTTTAGTCCTGATTTCTTCATTTCTGATATTATCTCTTCTTGATACGTTGAGTATTCTTCTCAGGAACCTCATTTCTGTTGTTCTGATTTTTCTTTTCTCTTTTTCTGTCATTGTCCATGTTTAGCATTGGTAGCATAGAGTTGGTAGGAAGATTGTGTTGTAAAGTGCTTTCTTAGTAGTTATTGATACATGTTTGTTCTTTAGTATTGGCGCCATTTGTCCAATGAGTTGATTTGCCTTATTGCACCTATTTTCGATCTCGTCTTCTGATCTGCCATTTGATGATATTATACTTCCTAGGTCCTTGAAACTCTTCACTTGTTTCAAGGGATGTTCGTTTAGGTGAATTGTTATTGTTTGTTCTTCTTTAGTTATAGTCATTACCTCTGTTTTGCTTGTGCTAATTTTCATGTTATGTTCCCTACACATTTCGTTTAGACTATTCATGTGGTCTTGTAATTCAGCTTCTGATTTTGCTATTAGTGCTTGGTAGTCTGCAAACAGGAGTTCTCGAATGGTTAGATTTGCAGATGGTTCTTCTTCTGTGTTCTCGTCATGTGGTATTCTTGCTGTCTCTGCTTGGCTGGTTTCTTTACATATGTTGTCTATATATGTTATGAACAAGAGAGGGGACAGGACACAACCTTGTCGTACTCCAGATCTTATGGTGAAGGGTTCTGAGTGTCCTCCAGTTGCTCTCACTATGCATTCACTATTGTTGCATAAACTTCTACATTGGTTTGTTAGATGTGTACTCACTCCATATTGTTTAAGGATTTCCCACAGCTTTTTCTATCTACTCTATCGAATGCCTTTTTTTGGTCGACAAAGGCTAAGTAGAGTGTTTCATTGAATTCGATTGATTTTTCTATAAGTTGTCTAAGAGCAAAAATGGCATCTGTGCATCCTTTGTTTTTCCTAAATCCAAGTTGTGTTTCGCTTAGCTGGGGTTCTAAAGTAGTTCGTAATCTTTTTTTCAAGAATTTTGCAAAATATGTTCCCAGTATGACTCAACAGTGAAATGCCTCTGCATTGTGTGCAGTCTCTTTTGCTGCCTTTGATTTTCCAAATTGGGATAATTATGGCATTTCCCCAGTCTCGTGGTGACTGTTGTTCTACCCAAACATGGTTGAATAGTCTATGTAGCCAAGCTGTTCCTACTTCTCTTGCTGCTTTAATTAGTTCATTTGGTATTTCATCCTATCCTGGTGATTTGTTTAATGGGGCTAATCTGATTGCTTCTATAATTTCTTCTTTTAGTATGGCTGGTTCTAGTTCTTCGGTGACATCTGTATAGGTCTCTTGAATTCCTGTGACATCTGATGGGACGCTGAGGAGTTGTTCGAAATACTGCTTCCATCTTATTAGGATCTGTTTTTGTTCACTTATTGGTTCTTCATTTTCACTGTTAATTATTTCAGTTGGGTCAAAGGGTTCTCCTCTGGTTCGCATTGTACCTATCTTTTTGTAGAAGTTTGTAGTTGCCTCCTTGTAGTTTTTATTTAGGGTTTCTCCATACTCTTCCCAGTCTTTTTGTTTTTCCCTCTTTACTATTTTATTCACATGTCTTCTCACTATTCTATATTCTATGTAATCACATTCCTGTTTGCTCTTCAACCACTTTTTATATTTTTCCTTTATGTCTTGTAGCGCTTTCTTTACTTCTGCGTTCAACCAACTTGTTATTTTCTTTATCCGTGTTTTGCGTTTTTTCGTTTTTCCACATGTTATTTTTGCAGTATTTAAAATGCTTGATTTGAACATCTCCCATTTTTCTTCCACTGTTTTTCTCTCTGTAGGTAATGTTTCAAAGAGCGCAGTTAGTTCTTTCTCATAATTTTCCCTTACTGCCTCGTCTTTAAGGTTTTTTAAGTTTACTGATTCGCATGGCGTGTATTTTCCTGCTCTTTGTTTTCTTCTTTTGATTGTTCTTATTGTGGCAACGACTGCTTTATGATCTGTGTTTATACTAAAATTGGGCACTGCCCTTGCATCTAATATATTTCTCTTTCTGTTATTTCTTGTTAATATAAAATCAATTTGGCTTTTAGTATCTAGATCGTTCCATTTATACCAGGTGTATACTTGTGAATCTTTATGTTTATAGAATGTGTTTGTTATATAGAGGTCGTGTTGGCTGCAAAGCTCTAATAGTCTACTTCCGTTATCATTCCTTTCATTTTGCTGATCTCCAAATGCTCCCAGATGTTTTTCTATGCCCATATATATATATAATCTCATCTCATCATGTTCCTCTTCCACCTTGCGATGTCGAGGTGAAGTATAAACAGCAGGAGAGTGCCCGCTTATGGGCTTCATGTATCGATATTTATATGGACTCTGTTATTCCCTGCATCCATCGTTTACGTGGTCGGCCTCTTCCTCTGCTTCAATCTGGTTTGTTCATCATTGCTTGTTGTGGTATACTGTTAGTTGGTAACCTACTTGCATGGCCAAACCATTTGACTTGGTGCCTTCTAATAAAATCTAGTGCAGCTACAACCCTCACTTTTGCCCTGATTTCTTAATTTCTGATCTTATCTCTTCTTGGTACATTGAGTATTCTTTTCAGGAATCTAATTTCTGTTATTGCGATTTTTCTTTTCTCTTTTTCCTGTCATTGTCCTGGTTTGGCATTGGTAACATAGAGTTGCTAGGAAGATTGTGTTGTAAAGTTCTTTCTTAATAGTTATTGATACATGTGTGTTCTTTAGTATTGGGGTCATTTGTCCAATGAATTGGTTTGCCTTATTGCATCTATTTTCGATCTCGTCTTCTGCTTGCTTGCTTCCTTTAGTTCGTTGGCTTGAGCTCCAACGCGAAGTCCTGTATGTCGGATGAAGGCATCCTGTTGTCCAACAGCAGTGTGATGTCATACAGGACCTGAGGTTTGCGTGAGTATCCGTTGTCCCATGTCTGGCTTATTGGTGTGCAGACTGGTGGTTCCTCGCTGTACAGGTAGACACTCTCCGACTTCGGAGGAATCGGCGATCCTACTGACTTTAGCCAGGACCCCGAAGGGACCTGTTGCCCAGAATGCTCGACGAGAACGCGTCAGTAGGCCTTGGCCAGTATATAACCCGGCCCTGGTGCCTTGGAAAATTCTCTGCGTCCCGATCTCGTCTTCTGATTTGCCATTTGATGATATTATACTTCCTAGGTACTTGAATCTCTTTTCTTGTTTCAAGGGATTTTCGTTGAGGTGAATCGTTGTTGCTTTTTCTTCTTTAGTTACAGTCATTACCTCTGTTTTACTTGTGCTAATTTTCATGTTATGTTCCCTACACATTTCATTTACACTGTTCATGTGGTCTTGTAATTCAGCTTCTGATTTTGCTATTAGTGCTTGGTCGTCCGCAAACAGAAGTTCTCTAATTGTGAGATTTGCTGATGGTCTTCTTCTGTGTTCTCGTCATGCGGTGATCTTGTGGTTTCTGTTTGGCTGATTTCTTTACATATGTTGTCTATATATGTTATGAACAAGAGAGGGGACAGGACACAACCTTGTCGTACTCCGGATCTTATGGTGAAGGGTTCTGAGTGTCCTCCAGCTGCTCTCACTATGCATTCACTGTTGTTGTATAGGCTTCTACATAGGTTTGTTAGATGTGTACTCACTCCATATTGTTTAAGGATTTCCCACAGTTTGTTTCTGTCTATTCAATCAAATGCCTTTTCTTGGTCGACAAAGGCTAAGTAGAATGTTTCATTGAATTCGATTGATTTTTCCATAAGTTGTCTAAGAGCAAAAATGGCATCTGTGCACCCTTTGTTTTTCCTAAATCCAAGTTGTGTTTTGCTTAGCAGGGGTTCTATAGTAGTTTGCAATCTTTTCTCAAGAATTTTGCAATATATTTTCCCAGTATGACTCAGCAGTGAAATGCCTCTGTATTGTGTGCAGTCTCTTTTGCTGACCTTGTTTTTCTAAATTTGGATAATTATGGCGTTTCCCCAGTATCGTGGTGTCTGTTGTTCTACCCAAACATAGTTGAATCGTCTATGAAGCCATGCTGTCCGTACTTCTCTTGCTGCTTTAATTAGTTCATTTGGTATTTAATCCTTTCCTGGTGATTTGTTAAATGGGGCTAATCTGACGGCTTCTATAATTTCTTCTTTCAGTATGTCTGGTTCTAGTTCTTCGGTGGCATCTGTATCGGTTTCTTGAATTCCTTTGACACTTGATGGGATGTGGATAATTTTTTCGAAGTACTGTTTCCATCTTATTAGGATTCGTTTTTGTTCACTTATTGGTTTTCAATTTTAGCTGTTAATTATTTCAGTTGGGTCAAAGGGTTCTCCTCTGGTTCTCATTGCACTTATCTCTTTGTAGAAGTTTCTAGTTGCCTCCTTGTAGTTTTTATTTAGGGTTTCTCTATACTCCTCCCAGTCTTTTCGTTGTTCTCTCTTTACTATTCTTTTCACATGTCTTCTCGCTATTCTATATTCTATGTAATCGCTTTCCTGTTGGCGCTTCGACCACTATTTATATTTTTCCTTTTTGTCCTTTACAGATTTCTTTACTTCTGCGTTCCACCAACTTGTTATTTTCTTTATCCGTGTTCAGCGTTTTTTCGTGGTTCCACGTGCTATTTTTACTGTATTTAAAATGCTTGATTTGAACATCTCCCATTCTTCTTCCACTGTCTTTCTTTCTATAGGTAATTTCAGGAAGATTTCAATTAGTTCTTTCTCATAATTTTCGCTCACTGCCTCGTCTTTGAGGTGTTTTAAGTTTACTGATTCGCATAGCATGTATTTTCCTGGTCTTTGTTTTCTTCTACTGATGGTTCTTATTGTGGCAACAACTGCTTTGTGGTCTGTGTTTATACTTAATTTGGGCATTGCCTTTGCATCTAATATATTTCTCTTTCTTTATTTCTTGTTAATATAAAATCAATTTGGCTTTTAGTATCTAGATCGTTCCATTTATACCAGGTGAATATTTGTGAGTCTTTGTGTCTATAGAATGTGTTTGTTATATAGAGGTTGAGTTGGTTGCATAGCTCTATCAGTCGACTTCCGTTATCATTTCTTTTATTATGTTGGTCTCCAAATGCTCCAAGGTGTTTTTCTATGCCCGCTTTGTTGTGTCCTAGTCTTGCATTGAAGTCTCCCATAACTATGATGTTGTCCTGCTTATGTATTTTATTTAGCACGTCATGAATGTCTTCGTAGAATTCCTCGCATTCTTGCTCATTATTATTTGTATTACATGGTGCGTATATTTGCACATATGCTGTAATTGTTTGTTCTTTTATTCTCACTGTTATGATTCTTTCTGATATATATTTTACTTCTAGTAATCCTCGTGCTAGCCGTGGTTTAATTACTATTCCCACATCATCTCTTGCCCTTTCTTGCGGTTCCACTCCAGAGTAGACAAATGTGTAACTGCGGTGGAGCTTCTCTCATCCTTCGCCTTTTCTATATATATATATATATATATATATATATCCATTGGCACCTTGCCGTCTTGACAGACGATAGTTTGTGCTCTAAAAAGGCATAATAACTTTTAACTATGGCGGTAGCGAGTGTGACTGATAAGGCCAATTTGCGCTGTAAATGTCCGTTCACAGTGGGTGCATGTGAACACGTGGTCATTTCCACCATCATGCACCATCTTACGTCTCAAACGCTTGGTGTGTGACTTTTCTGCAATAATTTTCTCCTTTGACTTTATTCCATTTCTGATATTTGCCCTCCATGCATCACGTTCAGCGGCGACTTGCTCCCAATGTGCATTATCAATGCCTGTATCAATCATGTCCCGCTTACACACATCTTTGTATCGTAGTAGAGGCCGACCCTGAGATCTCTTACCCATCTGTAATTCACCAAAAAAGATATCCTTTGGTATTCTACCATTCTCATAGATATATATATATTCAATGATAAGCACTTTAGACATTATCAGCTCCATTTGCTGTATCTACATCTCAAGTGTATTTCAATGAATATCACAGTCACTGGAGGACCTGTGTGTGTAAGTAAGGACCAACTGAGAGATGGAAAGTCCGGTGTGTGGTACGAGTGAACATTAACGATGGTCAGCAGCGGTACGCTACAAATGAGTTTTGTCTTCATATGTATACGATTTTTGTATTGCAGCGCTTGTTACTGCACTACGTTGTGTGTGTGTGTGTGTGTGTGTGTGTGAGAGAGAGAGAGATTATATATATATATATATATATATATATATATATATATATATATATATATATATATATATATATATATATATATATGCAGTGGGAATGCATATCAATACATGAGAGAGGGAGAGAGAGAGAGAGAGAGAGAGAGAGAGAGAGAGAGAGAGAGAGAGAGAGAGAGAGAGTTAGAGAGAGAGAGTGATTATATGTATATGTAGTAGGGATACATATCAATACATGAAAAACGCAGCCAAAAGTTTTCCGGTCATTCTCTTCTTATGGGTGTCAGAAAAATATAAGGTTACAGAGCATACTGTTAATCAGGAACCTCCAGGAAGGCTGATTACATAAACTGCATTCCATCACAAGGGTATCTAGGACGGCTATCAAGCCAGCAAAGAGGGAAGAAATGCTCGGATAGACAAATATTCAGGATGTAGAAAAAAGTAGGAACCAAGAGTGAGCCGTGGTGTAAAGAGGAAAGAGGAGGAAGGAACGATAAAACGGGTGACAACTCAGATTGTAGTGAATCAAGAGTAAGCATCGTAGGACAGGAAGAGTAAGAAAAGCTTAGAGAGCATGAGACACACGAGGGAATAGAAAACTTAGGGCACCAAAAAAGGAACATGAAAAGCAGATATCATCGTATAGAACATCAACGAGAGGATACTGCTTAGAGTAGAGGTAATGCAATTTATGCAATGTAAGCCAAGAGGATAATAAACTAAAATGTCGAGAACCACGAGATAAGCAAAGAGAGGTGTTGACCGAACTTCCTATGTGACTGACGATAAACGAAAAAGAAAGGGGGAAAAAAACGACATTAACTTTGCCAACTTTGAGTACTCAATTTCCCCCACAAGACAGTGTAATCCAAAGAGACTAATAAAATTAGGCAATATAAAATAACACAGTGTAATGCAGCTTTACAGAACATAATTGCGAAAAACACAGAACTAGCCTTCATCAGCAAACAAATACATACTCAAAACACAACATATAATGACGTAGAAATCCCTCCAGTGATTACATTAAGACATACGAACAGGATGGAAAGAATGAAAAAAAAAAAATTAAACAATGAGAACAATGAGAACTCAAGGTATTCATCCAGCTAACCTTTCGAGAAGATGACGTAATGCAACGTCTACAAGACCGGCTCACTACAGCAGTAGGCCGAACATTCTGTGCTGCAACTCGAGTCGTTAGGTATAGAAAAAAAAATGTTTTGCATATCCTTTACAGGACATCGCTGTCAACATCAGCATCTTTCAGCTGTATGTTGATTTCTTGGCAAGATTAAGCTCAGTAGTTTGCCATTGCTTTCTGAGCGGCCGGCTCAGTTATCCCGCAAGTCACCAGCGGGGATCGAACCGCTCCCAGCTCTCGCCCCGCTACAAGACTCTGCGTGATAAACGGGATTACGGAAAAAGTGTTGTAACGTTAGGTATAGAACCACACTGATTCTCACACCAGCAGTAAAAGAGCCAGTTCTTTTGTAAGTCAAAAACAATTGTATTTACCAACTCACATGTAGGTGCCAGGCTTTCTACATCGGCAGAACAGAGCGACAGCTGAACAAAAGAGTGTCAGAAACACATACCTAAATGGGTCGCCAAGATACTACATACAGGCGATGCGAGCCTAGTGGGGCCGACACACCGGAAGCTTCCGGCGTCTTCAATTGCTAGGTACATTCTCGAAAGCGGCCATGTGATTGACAGAGACACTGCCTTTCGCGTGTTGTTTAACACACTAAATACTCGCTTGTTAAAGTTTGCAGAAGCAATAATGATCAATCAACGCAAGCCAGATTTGTGCAAACAGAAAGACATGTTAGTCAGCTTAAAATTACCATGGTAGACAATTGACATTACTGTGCGAACATGTGTGCATTTCAGCTTGAAGGATTTATCTAGTTAATTTACTTCATGTTGTGTGAATTCTGCTGTATGTACCTGACGAGATGCAGCGAAATATGCCAGGCAATAAATCGTGCAATCTAGTGTTTGTGTCTTCGTTATTCAAATGAGAACAATGAGGAGAACAACACAAAATATTGCCACTTATCTCAAAATCCCAGGTTGGGATACTAATATGAATTTCACCTGGATACTCTTATATAGACAGCTGCAGGAGTCTGTGGTGTCGTGGGGACAGGGGTAGGGGATGTTAATTGTTCAGTGAAGATCCCAAGTAAATGAGTGAAAGTGGTACATGAAAAAGGGAGGAGGAAGGTAAGGCGGGAAACTAAGCAACGGATATGTGATGGTGGTCCGAGAGTGAAAACCAAGGAGTGCCCCGATGGCGTCCGTGCAATGCATGAGTGGGTTCCAGTAAAGGGATGGAATGATAAAATGCAATGATGTGTGCATCTAAGTATGATGGTGATAATAACGAAACTCATTTTCTGTGCTCCTTTATGTGTTTACCAAGGGAAATTGCTGAAACACAAAGCTGGGAGCAACCACCTTGGTGGAATTTATTGGTAGAAAAGGCCTGGGTGGATACGCATGGTGCTGTAAGGCAATGGCAAAACGCCAAAAGAACAGAGTTGCCCATCTTAGTATTATCCTACACTTGGAAACAGACATGGACGCAACAGTTAGCTGTTTCAAATAACTGATTAAAATGGTGACAAGTGAAAAATAGGCAGAGTTCTGTCAAAGAATAAGCAAAGACACGTCACTTAAATTGTTTTGGCGACTACATAAAAGTTTGAATGGTGTAGTCAAGGATAAGAGTATTCCTGACTTCCAGGGTGCCGACCTCGTCTGGCAGAGGACTGATAAGGATAAGGGCAAAACCCTTTTAGATCTCTATCTAGAGCAGAGAAACAAGAAAGATATGAGAGGCCGAAATTTTACCCCAGATGGATGTAAGTTCCAGAAAATTTCAGAAGAAGACTTGGTAGCAGTGAAAGAGATCAAGGTTGTGCTTCGACGAACAAACAACAGTGCACCAGGGCCAGATGGTATAAGGCATGACGACATTAGTATGTGTACCGAAAACGAGTTAGAGGAACTAGCAGGTTTATACAACAGCAGTACAGTTAGTGCTAGCATCAAGGGGGAGTGGTTACACAGCCATCTGGTTCCCTTGCCGAAGCCTGGCAAAGACCACACAACAATTCAGGATGTTCGGCTGTTATCCAGCATATGCCATGCCGATAAGCGTAGGCGGTAATGTTTTTGCCATGTCACTCGATCACCAGAGTCGTGAATCAGCTCCTTTTTCTGTCTCGACTATGCCAAGTGGCCAAGCCATCCAGATAGCTACTTCTCGGTCTTCCCTTTGGTCTCTTCCCTTCGATCTTGCCAGTTGTCACCAAGTTCTCGAATTAATTTCTTCTCATAACATGCCCAAAGTATTTTGACCGTCTACGTCTAATGTCTCTAATCAGTTTAGGATCTTAATTTGTTTCTTGAAGGACTTGTTCATTGGTTTTTCTGTCTGTCCATGGTATTCTTTGTATTTTCCTCAGAAACCACATTTAGAAAAGCTATCAGATGTTTTTCAGCTTGTCTGCTCATTTTCCACGCTTCACATCCACACAAAAGTACAGGTTCTTTGTAACACCTCAACACACGTTTTCTCGTTTTAATTGATATATCTTTTCATTGGTTTGTATGTTTTTCATCTTGCAAAAGGCTACCTTCGCAATGGAATTTCTTGTTCTAATTTCTTCAAGGCATCTCCCATCAGATGTTATGACTGTTCCGAGATAACTGTACCGATTCACTTGTTAAAGAATATGCCCATTTACTTGTATATCACATTGTGATATTTCCTTCTCTCCAGTGACAACCATAATCTGTGTCTTCTTACAATTCAATTCTAACCCTAGTTGTTCACTGTGTGCAACAACCGCATCTACTAAACGTTGCAGGTCCTCGTCATTGTCTGCAATCAAGACTGTGAGTCTGTGACACATCTATTTGGGGACAATCGCCGGTTTTGGCAATAAGAAGCTTTACGTTTCAGAACAGCTATTTTGGGTTTGCCAAGTAAAAATAATATATCAACTTTAACACATGACAAAGTTAGAAACTTTGCAGCTATCTGTAAATAAGCTATTATAGTCCCTCTACACAATATTTCAAATGATATTTATGAAATTTGACACGACTGTGACAATTACTATGGCAGTTACTAATTTTTTTATTATTCCAACAGCAGATTGTTCCGCGAATTATCGTGCATGAATCGTGTATGTAACCTGTACTCCAGCAGTGACGAGGAAACAAGACTACATTCGGGAGCTCAGGGAAAATAAGATGAGTTTCATTTCATGCTCATTACATCCCTATGTTGTACTCCTCATCCTCATTCATTGATGTAACATTTTTCTATGCATTGATTTTGTTATGTATATGCTAATATTATAACCAAGTATATCTGCTTATATAAATTTGAACGTAAACATTCAAGGGAAAAAAACAATTTTTGCACACCCTGACTATTTTTCAAAGGGATTTAATTTCAAGAAAGTAAATAATAACTAAATTACAAGATGTCAACATTAGAACAGTGCATTGAAACAGGTATTAGGTTAGGATATAAAGAGGATAAACTTTCAGAATGGGCACAAAAGACACATGCTGAAAATATTGCACGAGACGAAAGAGCAATGGAAAGAGAAGAGAAGAAAATGCTAAGGGAAGCTGAAGAAAAGAAAATGCAACTGCAAGCTCAAGAAAAGAAGATGCTAATGGAAGCTGAAGAAAGGACAATGCAACTGCAAGCTTAAGAAAGAAAGATGCAGATGGAGCTCGAGGCTGCGACCAAGCAAGCCCAATTAAATGCAGAAACACAGATAAAATTAAACCAAATGGAAATTGACTCCAACCTAGAAATGTCAGTAAACAAAATTAGAAGTAAAGAAGATGAACAAAAATACAACAAATATAAAGGCCTGGTCAAAGCATTTTGTTCAGGAGATTCCATAAGCGCATACTTAGAGAACTTCGAGTGCTTAATGACCCACCATCAGGTCGCAAAAGTCGACTGGTCATTTATTTTGATGAGAAATTTAGCTTTAGAGCCCTTAAAAGTGATAGAGACGGTTCCGCAAGACATGAGGAAAGTTTATGATTATTTAAAACAGAGAATACTCCAACATTTTTCATTAGATACAGCTGGCTATCAACTACAGTTCGCAAAATTATCACCATCACCTAACCAAACTTTCATTGACTACGTGTCTACAGTTCAAGATGTTTTTACAAAATGGATAACATCAGCGAAAACAAATAACAACCATGATAAATTAAAAGAGCTGATTATAATTGATAAAATTATTAGCACTATCCCAACACCTTTTTCTAAATTTTTGAGACAAATGGACTGTAAAACCATCCAAGAAATCGAAAATAAAGGGAGCGCATATTTTTCAGCGAACCGCGATATTTTTCAGCTAAACATGAGCCAAAATGAAACAGCAGCGGTTACGAACACAAAATATTCGAGACCATATGGAAATAGGTTCAAACAGCACCCTAAATCCTCAAAACCAGTCTTGTGCCAGTATTGTCATCTGATGCACGAACAGTTTGCGATGTGTGTCAAATCACCAAATTATCCACATCATCTCCAAAAGGTAGTGGAAAAACAAATGAACAAAAGAAACGCATATCAGATAGCGGCTAAATGTTATTTTTGCGCGAGCTATGGGCATTTTTCTTCTGTCTGTGAAGGGAGAAAGAGGATGAAGCAGGCCAATGCCGCATTGATAGACACCTCCTCGGATGAGAAGATTGAACAACAGAATGAATGTGACATCCAGAATGAAAGTGCGAGTGGGTCAGGCAATGCAGTAGAAATCATCAATACCATCTCTGATAACAAATGTAACACCTGTAGGAAATTTCAGCTTGATACAACCTTGTTATGTGGCCACACAATACCAGTTTCTAACGAAATGGCCAACGCAGCCTTATCACCAACAGGCAATTTAAATTATTTAACAGGTTTTGTTAACAACAGTGTACATTAATACGAGATTCCGGGGCGACTCTTTGTGGGATTAAGAAAACATTAGTTAACGACAAAGACTACACACACAAATACGTAACGTGTCGCACATTCTCAGGCACGATTGAAAGATACCCCCTAGCACTGGCCGAAATTCGGACACCTTTTATATCAGGACAAGTGCTATGTGCAGTCCTAGAAAGTCCTGCCGCTGAAATCATCCTTGAGAATCTTCCCAACATAAGATCTTGCTCTGAAAAGGAAATCAGAGAATGGGAACAGAAAAACTGTATCCAAAACCCAAACAGCGATTCCAAAGTGAAAAATCACGCATGCTTGTCTCAAACTGCCAAAAGCACAAGGGAGACAACCGATGACGTAATTCGAAAAGAATTCACAGAGGTGCAGAACACAGGGGCGGTAGAATCTGTCGATGCTACCATCAAATTAACACCTCGAACTGAGGACGCCATCGATTCACAAAGTACTGGGCAGCCTGTAAATGTGCAACAACACACACAACACACAAATGTAGTAACAAGACAGACAACCCACAAAACCCACACTGCCCAACTTCAGGAAGCACTACAAATCATTTCACCTATTATTACCACCACCAAATTGATAGAAGAACAAAAAGCAGATCCAACTCTTTCACCATATTTTCGGCTAGTAGGATTAAAGCCAAAAGTAACGAAAAACGCTTCTTGGACATTTAAATTAAATAATAATGTTCTAACAAGATTATATACCAGAGATCAAACCACGATACAACAAGTGGTTCTACCTCAGTCACATCGTGAAAAAGTGCTACATATAGCCCATGACTCACCTTTCGGAGGTCATATGGGTTACGAAAAAACTAGGGCCAGAGTCCTGAGCCAATTTTATTGGCCTAAATTTTGCCGTGACATAAAAACCCACTGTAAATCATGTGATACATGTCAGAAATTAATCAAAAAGGGTAAAAACCCTACGGCAGAAATTCAATCAACCACAACTGCCTCGAGGCCATTTCAAATCGTGGCGGTTGATTTAGTAGGTCCTTTGAATCAGATCTCAAACAAAGGAAATAGATATATTTTTACACTTGTTGATTGGTGTACAAGGTGGGCAGAAATGATTCCATTAAAATCTATCTCCTCTAAGGATGTGACGGACGTATTATTACAGATATTCTCCCGTTTTGGCTTTCCGGAGAAAATAATATCAGATAGAGGAACGCAGATCATATCTAATGCCACCCAATCGGTAACTAAGTTACTGGGCATAAAACAATGTTTTACAAGTCCCTATCGACCGTCCGCGAACGGAATTTGCGAAAAATTAAATGGGGACTTAAAACATATGTTATCAAAAGTGACAGCTGAAAATCCAGCCGATTGGGATATACTTCTCCCAACGGTGCTGTTCGCATACAGAGAAGTCCCACAATCAAGCACGGGGTTCTCTCCGTTCGAATTGATATATGGAGCGAACCCAAGAGGACCTCTCACTATTTACAAAGATATAATATCACAACCTGTAAACACCCAATTACCACTTTCCACCTATGATTTGGTCACTGACACCAGAGACAAAATCATTAGATCCTGTATACTGGCCAGAACATCATTACAGGAGAAAGGTTTTAGGTATAGGCAGTACGCCAACAAAGGGGCGAGAACGATTGTATTACAACCAAATCAAGATATTTTACTATTACTACCTGACAAGAAAGATTTACTATCAACCTCTTGGCAGGGACCATTTAAAGTTGTGAGAAAGATTTCGGAAGTTGATTACGAAATTTCTTTAAATGGAAAGTTGAAAATATTCCATGTAAATATGTTAAAACCATACTATTCTAGAAATGACAATGACATGAACAAGCAGACGCAGATAACAGATGACAATAACCAGACTGACAAGAATGACACTTCGACAAACGAAGCATCGTTAACGACTCATTCTTGTGACAACGAGGACGACGAAAACATATTCACAGTACCGACAATATGGGATAACGACAAGTACGACCAAGTTAACGACACATTGACAACTATTAGTCTCGACGACGACGACAATGACATTGAACACAATTTACAAACAGTAGCGTCAGTAATAAATCAGACGGACATAGACAATACGGAAATTCCAGTACCAACTATGAACGACGACAGTACTATGAATGACATACAAATCTCTGACACTTTGACACAACAGCAGCGACAAGACATTTTGTTTCTTCTGAACGAATATAGAACTATCTTCTCAAACAAACCTGGACGAACTGACAAAATAACACATTCAATTGTGTTGACAGATCTGACACCGATCAAATGTAGACCATACTCAATTCCTTTGCATTATAGAGCAAATTTAGATAAAGAAATTTTGGACGTGGAGAAAAACGGAATAATACAGAAATCTGTGTCCCAGTATTCTTCGCCAATTGTCCTGGTGAAAAAGAAGGACCAAACCATTCGTTTGTGCATAGATTATAGAAAATTAAATACCATAACCACCACAGATGCGGAGCCAATGAACAGCTGTGAAGACCTCATCTTGAATATGTCTCAATCATCATTATTTTCTAAGCTTGATTTAGCTAAAGGTTACTGGCAATTGCCACTAGAACCCTCCTCAAGGCATATAACAGCATTCGCTACACCCCTTGGGTTGTACGAATGGAGATATCTTCCATTTGGTCTTAAGAACGCTCCCGCCACGTTTGTTAGGTTAACTAGACTGCTATTGCACGGCATTAAGGACGTGCAATCTTATATTGATGATATATGTATCCATTCTTCAAACATGACTTCTCACTTACTTACACTCAAACAAGTCTTTAACCAAATTTTTCTTTTCGGACTTACTATCAAACCTTCCAAGGTTGAAATAGGCTATAAACAAATAGACTTCCTAGGTCATAGGATTTCCGAAAGCAAACTGTTGACAGATGATAGAATCGTATCAAAAATTCTCAACCTAGAAGTTCCAACTACTAAAAATCAGGTTAGAAACCTATTGGGTCTCATAAACTATTATGCCAAGTTTATACCAAACTGGGCAGAACTCACATCAGTTTTTTCTAATATGTTGACAAAAGATCATCTAGAAATATTTTGTAAGAGTACCCGCTTAGAGGATGCAATGTGCAGATTGAAATCGATTTTTTCTAACCCACCAGTATTAAGATTACCAAACATAGATGTACCTTTTATTCTGACCACAGATGCCAGTGCTATCGCAATTGGAGGTTGCCTGATGCAAGAATATCATGGTGTGCGACATCCAATACTCTACGTAAGCCGCAAGCTGAGGAAGGCAGAGATCCATTACTCGACAATTGAGTTGGAGGCATTAAGCCTACTCTTTTGCATGCGTCGATTATCTAAGTTCCTCTTAGGTTCGCATTTTGTTGTCTTAACCGATAGTTCGCCGCTGCTGGTACTTAAGCAAGGTGTGCCAAAGAACCATCGTTTAGAAATATGGTGTCTTCTTCTTCAAGATTTCGACTTTGAAATCCGCCATATCAAGGGCACTGATAACATTATTGCTGACTTTTTGTCACGGCAAGCAAATGCACCAGCAGACGAACATTAGGCACATTAATTAGTCGCCATATAAGAAGCTGTGATATTTTAGTCTGTTGCACAGAACAGTGTACCTCTACACCTACTAGAGAACTTTCATTCAGAAGTATCAACGCCCAAGTGAATAGGTTACGTATAACACCCACGAACATAACACTGTGAGAACCCTATATTACCAATTGCTAATGTGATAAAAACAAACCGAGCAATATATGTCTGTGAAAGGATTCCAACCAGTGAAATGACATTCTTCTGTAAAGATTAAGAACACTGCATACTCGCTATTTGCTAAGAAAATTCGCAAACAGCCGAAAGAGGACTGCGTCGATTACAACATGCAAAGAATTGCTATATTAACTGTTAACATTCATGGCACTACACACGGAAAACAGGAGGACAACACACGTCATCGTTGGATTCAGTTAGTTAGTTAATTAGTTATTTATCAGTTAATATGTATTAAACTGTTAGTTAATTATGTATATAAAATATGTCAACCTCTCACTTATATATTTTCTATCATAATATTACCGATATTTCCACTCATACGTGAAATATTCGTGATATACAAGTTTTTTCCATTTAAATTATAAACCATTTTTTGAGTACACGTACAAAAAGTACTTGTTACCTTAAAGGGAACATATCGCCTACTCCATTTTTCTAAGGGCAATAAGACTAACCTTAACTTTATTTATATATTTTAACAAAATACTATTTTGTATGAAAGTTGTATGAATGGCAGAGTGAAAGAATTAAATGAGAGAACGATATACTGAGCGGACAAATTGTAGGAAAACGTATTTATTTTAATTTGTCTGCGTCTTTCATGTAAAAATGTATTACCTGTCTAATTGTTAATACATGTTTAGGAGTTAATACACTACATCTAAGCACCACTGCTTGGAATACCCGATCATGCATTACACATTGGGGTAATTCATGACAAGGGATATCCCAACTCGTGACGCTTGGAGATAAACCACACAATGAACACACACTATATACAAACTTAAAACTGAACACGAACAATTAAAGTGCAGTCACTTTATTAAAAACAGCAACATATCAAACAATACACGAACAAACCAACAGGAACACGTAGTCAGATGTGATAGAACAACAGTATATCTGCATATTCAGCATTATATAACACTAGCTGACCCGGCCCGGCTTCGCCCAGGCCATGAAGGGGATCTATCTATCTATCAGTCTGTCTGTCTGCTTGTTTGTCTGTCTGTCTGTCTGGCTGACCCGGCCCGGCTTCACCCAGTCCCTGGTGGGGAGCATCTCATTTAATTCATATACGTAGTCATATAAGCTCTCCCGTTCCCGACTATCTGTCTGTCTGTCTGTCTGACCCGGCTTCACCCAGTCCCTGGTGGGGAGCATCTCATTTAATTCATATACGTAGTCATATAAGCTCTCCCGTTCCCGACTGTCTGTTTATCTGTCTGTCTGTCTGACCCGGCCCGGCTTCACCCAGTCCCTGGTGGGGAGCATATTAATTCATTCAAATAAGTAGTCAAATAAGCTTCCGTTCCCGACTATCTGTCTGTCTGTCTATCTATCTGACCCGGCGTGGTTTCGCCTGTAAACAGTAACTTAAAAGAATGTCCTTCCACACACCATTCATTATTTGTAATGAAAACTGGTTTTATTCACCGACATGACAGTTGATAAGTTTTGTAAGCAGAAATAGATGGGTTACAATGTTATGCATTATGCATTATTTTTATGCAAACTTTGAAAATGCCTTAAAGATTATATCATTATTTATTATAACTCATATGCCTAAAAATAACTATAGACAAAGAGTTTAATAATAGTGCAAGTAAGTCCAACAATATGACTATAAAGTATATAGACATGTTATTAAAAGTTATGCCCCTTGAAATAACTTTTCTAGAGTGAAGTCCCCCTGCTATATAGACATTATATAATGAAAATGGAAAAGTATATGTTATTAAATAAGTCGAAGATTTTACATTAAGAAATTATTATAGTCGGTTGCCAATGAATGAAAGGAAGACGTGTAGAAAATTTCATCTCAATCGGATGTACCGTTATCGAACGCATCCAATACCCACAAACAAACATACACTCTGTTTTATATATATAGATACGGGAGTAAAAATGTATCGAAATACACACACAGAACAAGATGTTGCAGGTGTACTTAAATAGCCAAGACATTTGTCTTGTTAGAACTCTCTTACACAGAGTTTTAATATCTTGGTATCACGGATACTTGAGAAGGGCGCGGTTGTAAAAACAACTGGAAAACGTCACGGAACTTCGGTCAGATAAGCATGTTTAAGGACATAGAAGAGAGAAACCTCTTCAGCAATCATCTTAAAGTGGATTATGGGAGAATACATGAGTTGGTGATGCAGATATGTCAGTTACCAAGTTACTATCCACCAAACTACAAACACTGACTTTATGTGATCCTGTGACAGAATTAGTACAGAACTAATTTACCATATAAGAACCCATCAAAGCAGGGGGAGAGGGGGACTCCTGTCACAGACTCACATAGGGACGGTACAAATATAAACGTAAGGGATACTGGCGAAGGGAGAGTAATCCAGCTAAAGGGAAAGAACCGAGTCACTCGAAGGCTTGAATAATCCAGAGCCTTCTCGAAGGACCGGTCAGTGTGTCCACAGCCCCGTGGACACTGATGGGGCCCGCCGATTGCGGGGTCCACGAGAAACTCGGGGAGAGTTGCCACCCGTGTCGGATTGCGACACATGTGGAACAGTCAGACCGGGACTGGACATCGAGGAAGCAACAGTGCTTACCTTAAGGGGACTTGATAGTAGACCAAATTGTATTAAGGGGTCTTAGACATATGTGTAGATAGCTGCTAGAGTTATTGTGTTAACCATGTTCATTATAAACAACTCCTGTGATATGCAATGTACTGAATGCTGGCGTGTGAAAACTCGCTTCGCCAGCGTACTGTAATATACATGTAATTAAATGATGCTAAATTGTATCTAACGGAGTTTGTTGCCTGTATGAGCCCGAGTTTCAATCCCCTAGAGATCTAGGACGGTGACAGGCTATTTAAATAGTATCATCTGCACATCTATTGCTATTGATGCATCGTCTCCCAATGTTGATTTCTTCCATATCGTCTATAATTCTGAAAATATTTTCACTGTACAGGGGAAAAAAGATCTGGATACGTGACACATCCCTGTCTCACACCTGTCTTAATAGGCTGATATTGACTTACTTCATTATCAATTCTTATGGCAGCTTGTTTCCAATGTATGATGTTTACAAGTCTAAGGTCTTTTCCTTAAATTTGTAGATCTTCAAGCATCCGTATCATGTTGACATGTCTCATTTTATCGAAAGCCTTTATGTAGTCAATAAAGCAAAGGTGTAGATCTTTGTTTACTTCTACAGAACGTTGAATTGTTGTTTGTCCATTAAGAATAATGATGACCATTCATTTCATCCAGTGAGGGTTGAAAGTATGGAGATGTGAGTTCTAAGATGGCTGATAAGGCCTAATTTTGCTCGAAATGTTCTTAGACAATGTGGGCAAAGAATGCTTGACGTTCCAGGAGGAGGATTTCCTGCAATGGTTTATCTGTCCAGACGTTTCTTCACAGCTCTTGCAGTCCTGGTTGCTTCACACGTGACTGCACCCTTGCGTAATGACGTACGCCACGAATTTCGGTCATTGGCAGCAGTCTCCCAGGTGTCAAGATGTATTCCAAAAGCTTTCAGTGAGATTTTCAGTGTCTTTAAAGCGTTTTCTCTCGCGGTCTTGGGAGCGGTACCCACAACGCAGCTTAAAAAGGCCTTTGATATGGTAGATCATGATATTTTAATTAGAAAATTCAAAAAAAAAATGAAATCTAGCACAGGTATGGTGAACCTAATTACATCATTTTTATCCGACAGACAACACGTAGTGTCCTTCAATAACTGTCTATCAAAACCCACACAACTTAATATTGGTGTGCCTCAGGGCTCAATACTAGGTCCGCTGCTTTTTACAATGTATATTAACGATCTTCCTTTATACCTCAATACTTCGTGTGACCTATTTGCGGACGACTGCACTATATACACTAGTCAAGAGAACGTTAGTGACTTAGAGAGCTCTTTGCAAAACGAATTTGATAACCTTAGTAGATGGAGCAATGAAAACCGCATGATTATTAACATCGACAAAACCAAATCCATGCTAATAACGACCAGACAAAAACTACAGACCCTAGCCATAACTGGGGCACCGCTCGATCTCCACGTGGACACGTTACCTATAGTTAATGTAAATGAACACAAAACATTAGGTCTTTTAATTGACAGACATCTAAACTGGAGCTCTCATGTTCACGTCCTCACAAAGAGAATAGCACAAAAAGTTTACCGGGTGTGTGTGGGTGAGAGGTGTGTGTTGGTGGGGAGATGTGTAGGTGTAGGGATGTGGTGGATGGGTAGGAGCATGTATGTGTGTGTGGGTTATGTGTGTGGTTGGGTGGTGGAGTTGGAGTGAATGGGAGATGTGCGGGTGGGTGGTGGAGTTGGAGTGAATGGGAGATGTGTGGGTGGGTGGTTGATGTGTCTCATAACATAGTAATATGCATTGTTTATGTTTACAAAATTCATGTGTCAATGTTTTTTTCCTATGCACTGTTGATGAAAGAAAGATGAGTGATTGGAAGAGCCGAATGTAAGACGGGCCTGCGTGCCCAATTTGTTACCCTTTGAAAATAAAGTCTGTTCGTTCGTTCGTTCGTTCGTTCGCCATAAAAAATTCGATTAGCGAGCCTGTGATCTGACATGCGAGTTAAGTGACCAGCCCAGCGAATCTGATTCTTCATTAGTAGAGTAGTGGATACTGGGCATGGACGCTCTTTCTAGGACTTTCTGGCACGTTCAATTACTGTTCTCAGTATATGCACAACATTTCCTGTACCCTTGTCTTCTACAAACCCACATTGCTCTTCTCCTATTTTCAGGTTGTATTTTCTTCCTAATTCATTGCATGATAATTCGTAGCAAAATCTTTGTGATGTGACTTGTTATATTAATTGTTCGATGTTGATCACATTCCAAGGTTCCTTATTTCTTTGGGATTGCAATAAATACAGTGTTACATAATTCATAAGGTATATTTCCAGTATCATATATTGTATTCAGCGGTCTGCTAACTTTATATAATCCATATTCTTCTAAAGCATTAATCACTTCTGTTGTGATGCAGTCTGAACCGGGGGTCTCGTCAGATTTCATATCGTTAAGAGCATTCTGAACCGCAGGCTTCAAAATTGATGGTCCGTCATTATTATTTTAAATATTATACTGTTCTTCTCTGTTATCATCATAACATCATTTTCACATAATCTGCTCATAAATTATATTCTGATCTTTTTCTATTATGATTTTTCCATCTTTTGTCTTTAGGCAGCCTGCTTATGTATGTGTTCTTTAATTAGTAAGCTTCTGAATATTTTTGTGCAATAGTTTGGTATTTTTACTCTTGTGTTGTTTTTCAATTTCTATGCAGTTTTTCTCGAGCCATGTTTCTTTTTGCCTCCTTACATAATATTCTGACTTTTCGGTGAATGTCTTCATATTTTGCAGAAATATGTTTGTTCTGTCTTCTTTTTTCCAATAGTTGTAAAATTTCTTCAGTCATCCATGTCTTACGAACCACTTTCTTTAATTTTGGAAAAGTGTTTTCTGCAACACAACTGATTGAATTATGCAACATTTCCCATTGATCATCGACATCTTGAAATAGTATCTTTAGATCAATAATGTATCAAATTTGTTCTTTACTTCTATGTTAAAATTATCTTTTATTTCTTTGTCAGTTTTCAAAAACTTTCGAAACTTTCTGCTAATCAGGATGTAATCTATCTGGTTGTTAGTCCTGCTGTCTGGACTCATCCATGTCCATAATCGTCTAGGATGCTGTTTAAACCAGGTATTTCCTACAACTATTTCTTGTTCTTTTGCCCATTCTACAAGTCTGTATCCTTTTTCGTATAATATTTATTTTTGATTTATTTTACAGTTCTTCAAAGCAGACTCCATGTCATTATACAATTCCTCTATACTTTCTTCACTGCATTTACTTGTTGGAGCATAAACATGAATGACCTTTATTTTAAAAGGCCTTCCGTTTAATTTTATTAATAGAAATCTGTCTGACACGGCCCTATATCCTTTAACAGAATTTGATGTTTGCCGATCCAATATAATGGCTAAACCGCTTTGCCGTTCTTCGCCCCCAGAATAAAAAAATCTTACAATCCTCTCCTGTCTTGATCCCTGCCCCTTTTCACCTTGATATCGGGTTATCACCATGCAAAATACAATAGACAAGCTGCTGGATAAACTAATTGCCAGAAAAATATCAGGCCAGCTACAGACGCATTGTCTTTTCCCAACTATCCTTGGAGGGTACCGTCCAAACAGAGAAACCACAAGTAGTTTGACTATGGAAGTCACAGTAGTAGGTAAAGCAATAAAAGCAATAAAGTAAGTAAAACCATAGTCTGCTCTAGAAATAGATAGGTGCTGAAGACGGAGGCAGCCAGCCAGGAGGCGCACCACATAAATCAGGCTGCCACGCAATTACGCCATTACTTATGTCGACAATTGTTAGATTCATACATGAGACAACATTGCAGTGATATACATATTTCAGGCGAACGAAAGAAGAAGAGGAAGCAAATCAATTACATGGCTCCAGACACAGACGTTCACTCCGGCGTGTTTCCTTGGTGACCCAATGAGTATGCTCAGGCAGATAGAGATGGGGTGGGCTCGAAGACAGTGGTTGTTATCTCTGGAGTGGTCATAGCTTGCAAAGATTAGTTTCATTTTCGTGCCATGGTATGCGGGTGTCCAAATAAATGAGCAGGCTTACAGGCATGCAGTTAAGCCTACAGTGGAGATCGAACGAGGCATGGATCACGCTGATACACTGAAGATATACTACAAGAAGTAAGTCGTTTGTGAGTACCAAGTGATGACTGTGAATCTACATCCATGGTCAGACTGCGAAAACAGCAAGTTAAAAGAGGTGTGGCCAAACAAGAACACTATCCCGGAAGCCAATGAAGATTAATAAACCAACACAGAACTGGTGTCGTGAGCCGCTACACACTGCGGGATTTGCTGAGGAGGGGGTCTCATCACTTATGGACTGAAAGGTTTGAAGTGCAATGAGGATATGTCGACTAACTAACTAACTAACTAACTAACTAAATAACTAACTAACTAACTAACTAACTATCTAACTAACTAACTAACTAACTAACTAACTAACTAACTAAACTAACCTACCAAGCATCCAAGTAACCAACCAACCAACTATCTAACCAACCAACCAACCAACCAACCAACCAACCACCAACCAACCAACCAACCAACTAACCATCTAACCAACCAACCAACCAACCAACCAATCAACCAACTTACCATCTAACCAACCAACCAACCAACCAACTAACCAACCAACCAACACACCACCCACCCACCCACCCACCCACCCACCAACCAACCAACCAATCAACCAAACAACCAACCAACCAACCAACCACCCATTCACAAACCAACCAACCAACCAACCAACCCAACCAACCATCTAACTAACTAACTAACTAACCAATCAACCAACCAACCAACCAATCAACCAACCAACCAACTAACCATCTAACCAACCAACCAACCTACCAACCAACTAACCATCTAACCAACCAACCAACCAACCAAGCAACCAACTAACCATCTAACCAACCAACCAACCAATCAATAAACCAAATTACCATCTAACCAACCAACCAACCAACCAAACAACCAACCAACCGACCAACTATCCAACCAACCAACCAACCAACCAACCATCCAACCAACCATCCAACCAACCAACAAACCAACCAACCAACCACCAACCAACCAACCAATTAACCAACGAAAATATTTATTTTCAAAGGGTTCAGAATTGGGCACGCAGGCCTCTTTGACATTCTGCCCTTCTTCTCTATTTCCTTTCATACATTCTTTCATTCAACATCACTAATGAAGCAAAGTTTTGACAATAAAAAAACATCATTAAAAACGCATGAAAAATAATCAATAACAAATGACTCACTCAGGTAATATTTAACATGGGCATTATAAATACCTAAGGAAGGTGTAACGCGCCATACATATAGGAATGTCTTTTTTTCTGGCTAGTTGTCGTATGAGATAATTTACCATTATTATTGTCTTTTGTGTTTTTATTTATGGGGGAATGTAGTCTGTACTGAGGTAGTGTTCAAACAGGTTGCGAATGTATGTATAATGATTGGTGGTGTCTTTGATTTCTTGTGGAAGATTGTTCCACAACTGAGCGGCAGAGTATGCTAAGCTTGTTTTATATAAGTCTATCCCAGGTTTAGGGACATGAAGTATTTTTAGTCGTTCGCTATGCCTTGCGTTATATGTAAACAATGGCCAAAGGTAGCTTGGAGCATTTTGAAATAGGATTTTGTGAATTAGGTTGGCCTTATTAAAAAGTAGGCGTTTGTGGAGTGGCAGTAACCGAAGAAGTTTATATAGGTTAGGGTTGTCGGTGAGCTTTCAACCATTAATTAAATGCACTGCCCTTTTCTGGAGTGAATATAGGCGTTTTGTTATTGATGTGGAGCATCCATCCCAGAATGTGGAGCAATAATCAATCCATCCATCATGTGCCATGCCGGTAAGCGTGGGCGGTCATGTTCTGCCATCTCACTCGATCACCAGAGTCGTGGATCAGCTCCGTGTTTCTGTCTCGAGCATGCCACAAGGCCAAGCCATCCAGGTACTTGCTTCTATGTCTTCCCCTTGGTCTGTTCCCCTCGATCTTACCAGTTGTCACCAAATTCTCCAATCCATTTCTTCTCATAACATGCCCAAAAATTTTGACTGTCTACGTCTAATTTCTCTAATCAATTTACGATCTTCATTTGTTTTTTGACGGACTTGTTCATTGGTCTTTCTGGCTGTCCATGGTATTCTTTGCATTTTCCTCAGAAACCACATCTCTACAGCCATCAGATGTTTTTCAGCCTGACTGCTCATTGTCCACGCTTCACATCCATATAAAAGTACAGGTTCAATGTAGCATCTCAACACTCTTTTTCTCGTTTCAATTGACATCTTTTTATTGGTCAATATGTTTTTCATCTTGCTAAAGGCTACTTTTGCCATGGCGAGTCTTGTTCTAATCTCTTCAAGGCATCTCCCATCAGATGTTATTACTGTTCCGAGATAATTGTACCTGCTCACTTGTTGAAGAATATTCCCATTTACTTGTATATTACATTGCGGTATTTCGTCCTTCCTAGTGACGACCATAATCTGTGTCTTTTTACAATTGAATTCTAACCCTAGTTGTTCACTGTGTGTAACAATCAAATCTACAATAATCAATATGTATTTGTATATGGGAAGTATAGAATATCTTTCTTGTGTTGTCGTCAAGGAAATTTTTAATTTTGGCAAGTTGGTATATGTTTTATTTTAGCTATTTGTTTAACGAGAGCATGAACATGTGAGTTAAAGGTTAGATTTTGATCTATGATAAGACCCAATGCCTTGTGCTCGGTTACACTTTCTATAGACATGCTACCAATGTGCAGCTGTAGAGTTCTCTGCGAGCTTAGCGTGTGAAGTCTTTGCCTGGTTCCTATTAGCATAGATTTTGTTTTAGAAATGTTAATTAGTATGCGGTTTGCATGAATCCAGTTAACTACACTATTTATTTCCTGTTGCAAGCATAATTCTAACACATTACGATCAATAGCGTTTGTATATACTGTGCAGTCATCTGCAAATAGATCGCAGAACGACGACAGATATAAGGGAAGATCCCTTATATAAATGGCAAATAACAGAGGGCCAAGAATAGACCCCTGAGGTACTCCAATATCAATGGTAATGGCTTGAGATAAAGATTTATTGTGTGATACTACTTGTTTTCTGTCTAATAAAATGATTTGATTAATGTCATTATATTAAAGCTTACTTTTAGTGTTTCTAGTGTTTTAATTAGAATAGTATAGCGCTCCACATAGAGTATGTTGTTAATATTTTGATGGCAGTTTTCTATCATGTTTGTTAGGGCCGTATGACAAGAATATTTTGGCCAAAATCCTGACTGACTGTCAACTATTAGTTTGTGGTGAACTAAGTGCTCTAGAGTCGTTTTATGGATGTGCCTTTCTAACGATTTGGAAAGTGAGGATAATATGGACATTGGCCTATAATTACTCATGAAACGATCGTCTAGAGAACCAGCTTTTAAATGAGGATACACCTTAGCGATTTTAAAAGCTGATGGGAAGTGACCTTTGGTGAGATATTGATTACGTATAAAAGTTAGTAACTCACCTATCGACGGTGCAGCATAGCGAAGGATCCAATTACTGATTCCATCTAGTCGTGATAAGTTATTGTTTTTTAGGTTACTGAGATGAGTAATTACTTCAGTGGTCGTCATTAGCGGTATTTTGGAGGGAATATCTCCATAGCATTTGTTCTCACAGAATGATGATAATAAAGATATGTCATCAGGCTTATCTGGTATTGCAGCCTTCAGTTGGTTTATGTCGGACTGAAAGAATCTACTGAATTTATCACATGTATCCTGATTTAATGGTAATGATTGTGATGATTTGTGTTTGTTTGTCAAGGTATTAATTGCTTTTCATATATCTTTAGTGTTGGTTTTATCTATTATTAAGTTCTTAAAATATTTTTTCTTTTCCTTTCGAATAACATATTGAACTTTGTTTCTCAGACTACGGTACATAGTAAGATCTCTATTTTTATGTGCCCTGTCCCGGTCTCTCATAAGTTCAACTACCTCCTGTGTGATCCATGGGGGATTGGTGTGATGTTTAACACGAACTTCCTTAAATGGAACATTCTTATCAATTATACTTAGAAAGGTCTTCAGCCAGTGGTCCAGGGCATCGTCTAGGTCAGGAAGCTGATAAACATAGCCTACAGATGAGTTGAGCAAGTCTTGTAAAACGACGTCTCGATTGAAATTTGTGTAATTTCTATATTTTATACTTATATTTTTGTGTTTTGGAGTTTTGGTACACCTTTGCGACCGCGTGCAACATACTGGATAGTTATCGCTCATTGCAATAATAGGTACAGTACATTCTATGATGTTGTCAGCACATGTAGTATAAATATTATCTAAAAGTGTTGCAGATGATTTTGTTATTCTAGTGGCTTGTTTAACTAACTGTTGGAAGTTATATGACTCTTTAATGTTGTCCCATGTTTTGTTTGATTTATTAGTGTCTATGGTGAAGTCACCTAGCAGTATTATTTCTCTCGCATTACTAAAGACTACATCCATCATAGTAGTGAATTTTTCATACCAGATATTTCCTGCACTGGGGTTTTGATAAAGATAGCCAATTACTAGGGGTATGCGATTTTGAAGTTTAACTTCAAGCCATATACACTCAATCTCACAGGTTTCAAAATCTAGTCTGCGGTGGGCGTTAAGCGAGTTAGAATTATAAACTGCAATACCCGTCTCTTGTTTCTGATAGGGATCTGTTCTAATGGTTTTAAAACCTCTGATAGTGATGTCATCATCTGAGATGTTACCATTTAATCAACTAACTAACTAAATAACTAACTAACTAACTAACTAACTAACTAACTAACTAACTAACTATCTAACTAACTAACTAACTAATTAAATAACTAATTAAATAACTAACTAACTAACTAACTAACTAACTATCTATCTAACTGTCTAACTGTCTAACTGTCTAACTAACTAACTAACTAACTAACTAACTAACTAACTAACTATCTAACTAACTAACTAACTAACTAACTAACTAACTAACTAACTAACTAACTAACTAATTAAATAACTAATTAACTAACTAACTAACTAACTAACTAACTAACTAACTAACTAACTAACTAACTAACTGTCTAACTGTCTAACTGTCTAACTGTCTAACTAACTAACTAACTAACTAACTAACTAACTATCTAACTAACTAAATAACTATCTAACTAACTAACTAACTAACTAACTAACTAACTAACTAACCAACAACCAACAACCAACTAACCAACTAACCAACTAAGTAACTAACTAACTAACTAACTATCTAACTAACAAACTAACTAACTAACTAACTAACTAACTATTTATCTATCTAACTGTCTAACTGTCTAACTAACTAACTAACTAACTAACTAACTATCTAACTAACTAACTAACTAACTAACTATCTAACTATCTAACTAACTAACTAACTAACTAACTAACTAATTAAATAACTAATTAACTAACTAACTAACTAACTAACTAACTAACTAACTATCTATCTAACTGTCTAACTGTCTAACTGTCTAACTAACTAACTAACTAACTAACTATCTAACTAACTAACTAACTAACTAACTATCTAACTAACTAACTAACTAACTAACTAACTAACTAACTAACCAACAACCAACAACCAACTAACCAACTAACCAACTAAGTAACTAACTAACTAACTAACTAACTATCTAACTAACAAACTAACTATCTAACTAACTAACTAACTGACTAACTAACTGACTGACCGACTGACTAAATAACTAAATAACTAACTAACTAACTAACTAACTAATCTAACTAACTAACTAACTAATTATTTAACTATCTAACTAACTAACTAACTGACTAACTAACTGACTGACTGACTGACTAAATAACTAAATAACTAACTAACTAACTAACTAACTAATCTAACTAACTAACTAAGACAAGTTGGTGAAGATGCAATACTCTAACTGTCCGCTACATTTGGTATGGTGAGCGCCGCACATCATTCGGCACTAACAGAAAGCAGATAGTACCGACTTTTGTCATACAGTAGCTCAGACATATCTGACGAAGACCTGACCTTCTATTAACATAACACATAGTTCATACCAAGTTAAAGAGAAATGGGTGTGAACAGCAGATCTATTCTCTGACTTGAAATATGTCTATGTTTAGTTAGTGCTTCTTTAAGGGTTTTCTTCTTAGCAAAGCTTCCTGCCTCACGGTTCGAAGGTCTTGGTGCCAAGTAGCGGAGCAGATGAAATGACGTCAAATAGAGTGGGTGAGAAAACCGCGAACCAAATTTGACGAGACACTAACCATATGACGAAAAGAGAATAAAACATCATAGAAATTGTCAACAACAACAAACAGTTAGATCTGAGTGCTTGACAAAGGAGGCAGCACGATTCGATTCTTAGGAACGAAATAAATTATATACTGGCTGGACTTCACTCTGATGGCTAACAAATATTGGAGAGGAGGACGATAATATTAATTCATGATTTAGATCAACCCGAAAATCATGGACAGATGCGATCTTTTCAGAACGGGACTTAGAAAGTCAGAACAAGGTGACACAGAGGCACATCAGTGAAGGACAGAAGTACCAGGACACTATCTTTGCAAGTAATTAACATGTTCAACAAGTCAATTCATATCTTAAATTTTTCACCACCGTCCCGCCTGGCCATAACAGGCAAGATAATAACCAATTGTCATTTTTCTTATTGCCATTATGAATATGTGACAAGTTGGACATAAGTAAATAAATATTGCCTCAACATAATGAATACCGGCTTGGAGTCCTTGATTACCGTTGATTTTGCGCTTCTGCATTCTTGTTAGATTGGTGCAACCCTAGACCATTTGATCGTTGATGATGTTTTTATTATTTATCGCTGGAATTAAGGAGTTGATGCTCAGCACGACACTTTCGACAGTCCGCTCGGCGTTAAAAGAGATCGAACCTTTGGGATGAAACCAACCGCTTTGAAGTCCATGGAATCCCGTTATTTATATATGTCTCGGAAACACAGATCTTCAAGCTTATGTCATCATCAACACGTGCTATGCCGATAATAGTGGCTGGTCATGTCACGCCATCTCACTCGATCACCAGAGTCGTGGATCAGCTCTGTGTTCTTGTCCGACAATATCATGTGGCCAAGCCATCCAGATATTTAATTCTCTGCCTTCCGCTTGATCTTTTCCCTTCAGTCTTGCCCGTTGTCACCTAGTGCTCCACTTCATTTCTTCTCATAAAATAAAGTTAGTTGCATGTCATGTACAGGATGTCGTAATTAATCCCCATAATTTTTTGGTCCTTTGTTGTTTCTTGACAAGTTTGCCATTGCTATCTCTTAATGTGCACAAACAATGTTGACTGTCTACACCTAATTTCTCTAACCAGTTTATGGTTTTCATTTGCTTCTTGTAAAACTTTCTCATTAGTTTTTCTGTCAGTTCGTGGTATTCTTTGGATTTTCCTTAAAAACCACATTTCCACTGCCACTAGATGGTTTTCAGCCGACTTCGTGGCGAATGGGTTACGGACGAAGTTCGTAATCCCGCATACCCGAGTTCGAAATACAATTGTGGGCGATTTAGCGGCAGAACGCCTTGAGATTGTCTGCTCATTGTCTACGCTTCACACCCATATACAAGTACATTTCTTAGTAGCACTAGAGAATATGAACAGTCTAAATTTAATTTGAAATCTGGAAACACATTTCCAACTTACCCCAGATCTTGAACTATTTTGTATTTCAGTAGTATCTAACTGATCAGATAAATGTCAAACGCGATGCTGCATAACTTTGGAAAGACACGCTCTGAATAAATATGTTTCAATCAAACAAAGCGTCAACAGAAATACTACTATGCTGGTTCAAACGCAGTAAAGTTATAAACAGTAATTCCGCTTAAGTTGATGCACTTGTTCACGGTTGATGAGTTATACTTGTATCCAAGCAACACTGTAAAGAACACAACCACGCACAGCATTGTCTTAGAAATTATGGTAAACCAGCTGGGTTAGAAATCTAGATATTTCTGTGTGAGCTAATGTGTTTGTTGGCGACTTGTCTACATATAAATTGATACAGCGTGGGCAACCGGATGTGACCAACAACAGCCAAGCTAACTTAAGTGCTTCATCTGGGGCGATCGAGAAGGTGACAGTACTGGTCTTTGTGTCTGAGACTCTGAGAGAATGAGAGAGAGAGAGAGAGAGAGAGAGAGAGAGAGAGAGAGAGAGATGCCTAGCGAAAGAGAGAGAGAGAGAGAGAGAGAGAGAGAGAGAGAGAGAAAGAGAGAGAAAGAGAGAAATACAGAGTGAATCAGACAGACAGAGAGACAGAGGGAGTGTCTGAGAGAGAGAGACAGAATGTGTGTGTCTTTGAGAGAAAGACAGAGAGAGACACACAGAGATGCATAGGGACATATAGATAAAGAAACAGGGATAGTGACACAGAGAGTGGCTAAATGAGAGAAGTAAAAAGAGAGAGAGGCAAAGAGATAGAGAGAGCCTGATAAAGACAATGTGTGAATGTCTGTGTGAGAGACTAGAGAGAGAGAGAGAGAGAGAGAGAGAGAGAGAGAGAGAGAGAGATAGAGGGAGAGAGATAGAGAGAGAGATAGAGAGAGAGAGGGAGAGAGATAGAGAGAGACAGAGAGAGATAGAGAGAGAGAGAGAGAGAGAGAGAGAGAGAGAGAGAGAGAGAGAGAGAGAGCGCGAATGTGGGTATGTGTCTGCGTGCGCTCGTGCACGTTTGTGATGTATGTGTCCGTTTGTGATGTGTGTGTGTGTGTGTGTGTGTTACTCGTCCAGTGACGTCTAAGTTACTGTCCGTTTATTCAGTCACATTTATATTTGAACCTATTTACGAGCTGTTACTACATTACCGTGTGGTCAGCGCAGCCAAGAGGTTTCTCACGCCCGTAGTCATTTTGACTTAAACGTTGGTTTCTCTTCAGTAAGCGTGGGCGGTCATGTTTCTCTATCTCACATGATCACCATAGTTGTGGATCAGCTCCGTATTCTTGTCTCGACCATGCCATGTGGCCAAGCCATTTGAAGTGAGTAAAGTCGTTTAGTGATTGTCTTGGATCAACCATCGCTGATTGTACAGCTATAGTCTATTTGTGTGCGTGTGCACATAAGAAGCATAGAATATCTCATAAGCACTCAGATAGTTTGCGATAACTTACAGCTTCCTCCACTTTTCTTCTTCTTCGTCTGCCAGTTATCCGCCATTAGATTACAGGTCCTCAAACAGCTCACATAAAAGTGTTCTATCTTTCCCTGTGTCTTGTATTCCTCCTCCTCTCATTATGTATCTAATTATCTCTGCCTTGCGTTTTAGGTCTGCCTCCATGTCGTTTGCCCGGTGTGTTGCAGAGAAAGAACTGCCTAGTTAAACTATTATCATATGTTCTCAGTGTATGTCTTATTCTGTCCCGGCGTCTTTCCCCCATCTCTTTATTCTTTCATCATCATCATCATCATCATCATCATCATCATCATCATCATCATCATCATCATCATCATCATCATCATCATCATCATCATCATCATCATCATCATCATGTGCCATGCCGGTAAGCGTGACCCGTCATGTTTTGCCATTTCACTCGATCACCAGAGTCGTGGATCACCTCAGTGTTCTTGTCTCGACCATGCCATGTGATCAAACCATCCAGGTATTTACTTCTATACATTCCTCTTGTTATTTCCCCCTCAATCTTGCCAGTTATCACCAAATTCTAAAATTTATTTCGTCTGATAACGTGACCAAAAATGTTGACTGTCTACGTCCAATTTCCCCAATCAGCTTACGATTGTCATTTGTTTCTTGTATGGCGTGGTCATTGGTTTTGCTGTCTGTCCATGGTATTCTTTCCATTGTCCTCTTTAACCACATTTCCACTGCCATCAGGTGTTTTTCAGCCTGTTTGCTCATTGTCCACGCTTCACATCCATACAAAGGCACATGTTCTATGTAGCACATCAATTACTTTATCATAAGGCCATTACGCCATTTGGACAACGATCACAGTCAGATTAATAAGCTTGAGAGGGAAAACCGTGGGCAGCTGATATTTGCGGCTGACTTAGTCAGAAGATTATTAATCTGAGCAGAAATGGACCCCATTATAACTTATTCTTGAGGTTGAACAGGATAGCGGTAATGGTGAAATCAAATCGACAAAATAGCACCTCGACAATCTTGTTCTCGTTGCAAATTTTATTGGTCAGTATGTTTTCCATTTTGTAAAAGATTTCTTTCGCCACGACAATTCTTATTTTAATCTCTTCAAGACATTTCCCATCAAATGTGATGACTGTTCCGAGATAATTGTACCAATTCTTTTTTTTCCCGCGTTTCCATCCTGTTTCAGGATATTGCGTTCAACATCAGCATCTTTCAGCTGTATGTTGATTCCTAGGCTAGATTACGCTCATCAGCACGCCACGACTTTCTGAGCGACCAGCTCCATACTCCCATAAGTCACTGGCGCGACTCGAACCGCTTCCAATTCTCGTGCGCTCACGTCAACCACGAGAGTATTCGGGGTTACGGAGAAAGCTGTTAACCCCTCGACAAGGAAGACCGGCACTTGTATATTACATTGTGGTATTTCGTTTTTCCTAGTGACGACCATAATCTGTGTCTTCTTACAATATAATTCTAACAGTAGTTGTTTAACTGTGAGCAACAACTACATCTACTAAATGTTGCAGATCCTGCTCATTGTCTGCAATAAGTTCGATATCATCTGCATATCTAATGTTATTTATGTTTCTTCCACCAAGGATGATTCCTTTCATATATTCTAAATTTCTTAAATTTTTCACTGTACAGGAAAAAAAAGATCTGGAGACATTACACATCCCGGTCTTCATTCTCTAGAGTCTGTCTAAGTCTCTCGCTAAGCTCTGCATTCGAGATTCTGTCATAAAGATTTAGTCCCTCTATTGTGCACCGGCAACAGTTAATGAATGTTCGTTGGTTATTAGCAGTTGTTTTAATCATTCTCCATAGTTGTCATAGTTACCTCCATGTTCTTGTTTCAAGTTATGGACTGTCTAGATTCTAAAAAAAAAATGATATAAATAAATAAATACAATTAAATTTAAAAAAGGATGGTATACAGTCACCTGACTATTGCGTAGTGGAACAGACGTCTAGCCTTCTCGGATAAGAGGAAAAATGCTTCGCATACACCCCCTCCCCCTTCCACACACACACACACACACCTCCCTCCCCCCCACACACACACACACACACCTCCCTCCCCCCCACACACACACACACACCTCCCTCCCCCCACACACACACACACCTCCCTCCCCCCCACACACACACCCCTCCCCACACACACACACACACCTCCCTCCCCCCCCACACACACACACACCCCTCCCCACACACACACACACACACACACACACCTCCCTCCCCCCCCACACACACACACACACACACACACACCTCCCTCCCCCCCCCCACACACACACACACCTCCCTCCCCCCACACACACACACACACACACACCCCTCCCCCCCCCACACACACACACACACCTCCCTCCCCCCCCCCACACACACACACACACACACACACACACCTCCCTCCCCCCACACACACACACACACCTCCCTCCCCCCACACACACACACCCCTCCCCACACACACACACACACACCTCCCTCCCACACACACACACACACACACACACACACACACACCTCCCTCCCCCCACACACACACACACACACCCCTCCCCCCCACACACACACACACACACACACACCTCCCTCCCCACACACACACACACACACACACACACACACACACACACCTCCCTCCCCCCACACACACACACACCTCCCTCCCCCCCCCCCACACACACACACACCCCTCCCCACACACACACACACACACACACCTCCCTCCCCCCCCCCACACACACACCCCTCCCCACACACACACACACACACCTCCCTCCCCCCACACACACACACACACCTCCCTCCCCCCCCACACACACACACACCCCTCTCCACACACACACACACACACACCTCCCTCCCCCCACACACACACACACACACCCCTCCCCACACACACACACACACACACCTCCCTCCCCCCACACACACACACACACCTCCCTCCCCACACACACACACACACACACCTCCCTCCCCCCCCACACACACACACACACACCTCCCTCCCCACACACACACACACACACACCTCCCTCCCCACACACACACACACACACACCTCCCTCCCCCCACACACACACACACACACCTCCCTCCCCCCCCCCCCCCACACACACACACCCCTCTCCACACACACACACACACACCTCCCTCCCCCCCCCCCACACACACACCCCTCCCCACACACACACACACACACACCTCCCTCCCCCCACACACACACACCTCCCTCCCCCGCAGTTGGAAACGGAAAAAAGATGTCAAATAGGCTGCTGCTGCTGGAGCAACATTTCAAAATGTGACAATCTGGGCACAAAAGGGATATTGATAGCATGTATAATTCTGCTATGGTCTACAAGTTGTGGACTGCGCAGCAGGTTTAGGATCGGCTAGTCTGTCTCAAGAGGGCCGAAAAGCGAAAATTAGTAACCTGTCGATGACCCGCAGACTACACAACTTAACCTCACCTCCACGTGGTGTAGACTGGGAAACCATGACCATGAGGTCATGGGCCACTGGGGCTCTGATTACTCAGGGAGAACAGACTCCCCTTGGTCAGATTGTTCTGTCCTAAACCTGCGACTGGCCTAGCAAGCGGGCAAGGGATTTTTTCCTATTGCTCAAAGAAAAAGAAAGCATTATCGGACTTACCCAAATGGAGATGATGAGTTTCCTGCTATTCAAACATTTGGATCCCAGTGCTAAAATGTTGTGTACTGAGCAGAGATTTTTCCCATCCGACCTATGGGAAAGAAACTGCAGTCCATATTGAGAGATCCGTGTGCGATAGGGATCCTTGACTGTAATGATCAGATTTAGCGTAAAGCAGGAAGATCCGGGGGAGATATCCAGTGAATAAAAACAACACTCTCTGACGTACAACATGTATTAGCCTGTTGACTCGCTAACTTACATCCGACTGTAATTTTTAAATGATTCATGGCGCATCCGAGATTCTGAACCACATCTCATGTTTAGGCATTGGATGGAGTCCTTACAGGTCTAGAACTCCTAGCGTTAAATTAATCTTGGTATCAGAACATGAGGTTGCATAATGGGCAGTGAGCAAACGAATTAACATCGTCATCATATTACAGACCATTTGCAGACCGTTGCTTTCATCATGCCCGTTTGCTGATGCCGAGGTAGCGGGTTCATCTCCTACACCTTTCAGTTGGACTAAAATGTTGGCTTCTCGTCTTTGGCTTCATTCATTTATTCAGTAGCATGTCCTTTGCAGAACCTCGCTCCCATAACAACTTTCCCGAAAAATTCTCGATTTAATACGTCTAATACGCGTCTAATACACATCATCTAGATAACATCCTCAACATTTTGCACCCATCTTCTCTTTGGCCTTCCTCTTCCTCTCTTCCCTGGCATATACCCCTCCAGTATTCTTCTCTCCATACTTTCATGACGTTTGAAGTAACCAAAATATTTCAATTTTCTTTGTTTTTTCGTCTTTAGTAGCCAGCCTTCTTCAGTATTCAGTTCTTGTCTTGTGGGTGCGTTTGTTCTTATCTGTATCTAAGATATTCTTAGAACCCGTCTATACTATTTATATTCAAAGGCATTTATACGCTGTTCAGCTTGTTTAGTAAGTGTACAAGTCTCACAGGCGTATGTTGCAATGGGAAATATGTATATTCTTACAAATCTAATGTTTGTAGATCGATCTCTCCCAACGTCATAATTTATTCAGTTGTTTTAGGTTTTGAAGAGCAATAGTTGTTCGTCTTTTAATTTCTTTCATTGTGTCACAACTGTTGGTAATTAATGACTCAAAATGTTCGAAATGATCAATTACCGCCAATCTTTCCTCATTAACATATATTTATTTCTCTATATTAGTTTTATCTGTATATATTATTTCTGATTTTGCTATGTTAAGATATAAGTCATGATTTTCACTATACTTTTGGGTTGAGGTTATTAGTTTTTCTATACCATTCTGTGATGTGGATAGTAATACTGTGTCATCAGCATACAGAAACTCTGGTATTTCACGACCACCGATGTTTAGAGTATCATATTGCTCCTTGGTTATATAATCTCTGATATTTCTCATTATATTTTCGACGTATAGGTTAAATAAATAGGGGGACAGCACACAGCCCTGACGGACTCCTTGCTTGATGTCAACCCAGTCTGAAGTCTCGTCATCTATTCTAACCGCTGCATGTTGGTCTAGATAGAACATTTTTATGAGTTGTACTACGTGTGATGGAAAGCCCATTTTCCTCATGATTTCCCGAAGTTTCTGATGTTGTACACAGTAAGATGCCTTTGAATAATCCACAAAACATGAGATTAGGTTTACGTTAAATTCTCTGCACTTATCCATGATTAAAAGTATGTTGAGTATGCAATCTCTTTTTCCTCTTCCTTGTCTAAATCCAGCTTAAACCGCATTAATCTCTTCTCCCATTTTCTTACGAAGTCTTCTCATTATAATTTTTATTAGAATTTTACTTGCATGACTGATCAGGGTAATAGTTCTATAGTTGGTGCATAATTTCACGTCCCCCCTTTTTGGTATGGAATGAAGATAGTTCTCTTCCAATCTTTTGGTCATATACCATATTTTCGTATCTTTTTACATAATGCGTGATAGATTTGTATGCTTTCTTCTCCTCCCGCTTTAATTAGTTCAGGTGGTATCTCATCACATCCTGGTGATTTACCATTCTTCAGGTTCTTTATTGCCCATACAATTTCATCTAATGAGGGTACACGTTCTATCTCTGCTGTCATTGTGTTCATGCATCTCATTCATATCGTCAAATCAATTCATATCATATATTCCACTGCAGTATTCCTTCCGTATTTCTAGGATTTTTCTAGATTCTGTTATGGTACTTCCCAACTTGTCACAGATAACATTTAATTGAGGTTGAATATTTCTTGTCAATAACTTAATTTCTGTGAACATTTCGTAACCTCTTCCATTGTTTTGATATTGCTCTATTCTAGTGCAACAATCTTGTATATACTGGTCTTTGTCCTTTCTTGTGTTATTTCTTATTTATCGTGTTAAAGATGTATACTTATCCAGCTGTTATTGGCTTCTCCTTTTTTCTGTTATAGTTCCCTTCGTCGTTTTATTAATTCTAACGTGTCTGATGTAATCCATGGCTTATGTTGCTTATTCTTGTCAGGAATTAGATCTTTGGCTGCAGTTATTATGATATCTCTAGCTTTTACTGCCAGGTCATCAGGTGTCAATTTCTCCTGTATAGACATCAAGACCCCAAAACGATTTTTCACTTCTACATTGTATGCATCTGGTATTTTTGTGAGATCATAACGAAGTGGCCTTGGTCCTCTTGGATGCAAACTGAAAAGGACGTACTGAAGTATGCTGGGACTTGTACCCACTTCTCGCCAGGTTCTAAGTCTTCAAGTGAACACATCGGTTGTAGCATGTCTTTTGCTTGTCACATCCATGACTTTCTACTTTTTAACCTGCTGCCCCTTACCTTCTTAATTTTACTATGCAGTGGAAGTAGTGTGTTTGCGTTGATTCCGAGGTCCCCGTCCTCTAAAAGTTCAACTTTCTGTCTAAATTTTCTTTGTTTCTTATTTTTAAAAAAAAATAATTCCAGTCTGTGTTTTAGTAATTTCTCTCTGTTTTCTCTCCATTATTTGGTCAAAGTGACTTGAAATTCACCGTTTTATCCATATTGTTTTATTAAATATCTGTCTTATTTAGCATTGAAATGGCTTTCTATATTTATTCAGAAATACTGTCCCATGTATATTTGTCTATATATGGATGCCTTGATTCATTTATTATTCCGTATTATGAGAAGTCAAATCCGGAAATCGACTTTATTTAGTAACATTACTATAAAATTACATTATCCTAAAGTTATTACTACCCATTACCATTACTATAAATTCTCATTAGTCATTACTATATTTGCGTTGCTGGCTCTGTTAAATTAGTTCACAGTGTAATCAACGCTTTTCTTTCTTCTTTTTAACTGTTATATGTTTGTCACATAGTTAAATAATAGTGGTCTGTTATTTGAATGTATTAATGTTTCAGTTACTAAGATGCTTAGAGGTTTAAATTTATAACTTTGCGTCTTTGATGTTAATAACTTTTAAATTTTTATATCACATGTGTTGAGTACAAGAAACAGTCTACAGCTAATTTCTCTAATCAGTTTACGGTTCTCAGTTGTTTCTTGTCGGACTTGTCCATTGGTTTTCCTTCTATCTGGTCATGGTATTCTTTGCATTTTCCCTAAGAAACTACATATCCACTTGCATTAGACGGTTCTCTCTTCATAAGAATACAATGTTAAGCGCATCAAACCTTTCAGCCGCGCTGATATCTGTCGCGTCGCTTAATAAGTTAATTAACATGCTGAAGATGACATGTGTAATTAGCCAGTCGGGAGAATGCATAGTGACAACGTGAATGTAATAGTCTATATGATATATTTTAGGAAAATATTTTTATTAATGCATAATAGGGTACAAGTACACAATCGTTACATTACCATATACATATACATTATTATATCAATGAAATGGTTATGATGATCTTTCTTAGAATTGAATATGAAATTGCAAACTAGAACATATTATTGAAATATTAATTACGTAATAAACACATTTTTGTGTGTGCATATCCTTTACAGGACATCGCTGTCAACACCAGCATCTTTCAGCTGTATGGTGATTTCTTGGCAAGATTACTCTCAGTAGTTTGCCATTGCTTTCTGAGCGGCCGGCTCACATACCCCGTAAGTTACCGATGCGATTCGAACCACTGCTGATTCTCACCGTCATCACGTTACCTTACGAGAGTATACGAGATTACGGAGAAAAGTCATAATCTCTAAGCCACGAAGCCGGCAATAAACACATTACCTTGAGATAATAGTTACACACATTAGGTATACTGTTATGCTTTACCTTGTTATGATATACAAAGTGAAATGTTTTGCAATGAAGTCATTTAACATATTATCAAATATATAATAATTACACTATTAAAGTATTAATTAAATATATGACTAGCATCATCTTCAATTCCCAACATCATACTAGCTTCAAGAAATGTACCCTTTCTTAGAACATTACGCTTATCCCTATTCAATAGGCTTCCATCCACATGATATTATTATCCAATGGTCATCTTTCTTCTTAGTATAGCCATGTATCACACCACCATCGACAACTATCCGTTCAACACACTCTATTTATTACATTTTCTTCACTGTTCTTTGTATTCTATAACGTTTCGTTGATCTGCCTGGCATCAATTTAACATTGATCATCACCGAAATCCTCAACTCTCCCACGATTATTGTTTAGGCGCATTTCTCCAACACAGAGAAATGAGGTTGACTACCGAACCAACATGAAGAACAAATAAAGACAGTTTCTTGCTCTGAGTCTGTGATGTTATAGAAACCGCACATTGTGTAGGCCTGAGAACAAGGAAGAATAGGTGACCATGCTTTCCCTCACTGTGGCCAGAAATGGGCACAAGCATCAAAAACATGTCAGATCATGTTCGGTCAATTACCAATACAGTTCTCAGTCAACTTCACTAGCACTCCTGCCTTGCTACCTACATATGTGTATGCTTCATGTCTTTAACGTCACACAGAAGTCACTTCACTAGCACTCCTGCCTTGCTACCTACATATGTGTATGCTTCATATCTTTAACGTCACACAGAAGTGAACCTCATGACTTACAAACGTGTTCCTTTTTGTTAAGTACATGTCTTCGTCAGCAGATTTAGTAAGTTAGTCCCTGGCATGTTGTCTGAGGGAGGTTCAATCCAATGTCTAGCCTCGTCGTAATCGTTAGTTCACTTTGCATCTCCCATATCTTCAGCTCGCCATGTCTGTTTATTTCCAATAAAGACGTCCACTCAACCATACATTCAACATCGTATATTTTTACTTTTCTCGTTTATAAACATTTTCATAATTTCACATCTCCAATCTTCAAACTCATAATCTCTGTGATGTTGTCATTTTCATAGTATGCCTTATTATTATCATTATCCTTAATTATATCTGACAGATGAATTATTTCTTGCACTTTACAAAATTTAAACTAAACATTTCCTAAGTCTTCAACTGTGTATTTTCATGATCTATTTGAGTAACTTTCTGCCTATGTTCTACACGTGTACATGTAGTATAGGCAGTCGTGTTAACGATTTTCTCTACAAGGTGATATTATGTCACTTGTAGCTGGTCTACCTTGTAAATGTTTATCAATGATGTCCAATGTGTCGTTGGCGTAACATAATTGTCTTCCTTCATGAGCAAGTATTAGCAATTGGACTTTTTACCCCCAACTCCCTCATCTAAAGTGACTGATAAACCTTCTGATTGGTTATCTGTACTAGCGCCCATGTCTGTATTTTTCTTTTATGGTATCATCCACGTACGAGTATGACTCTTTTTTAGCTGTCATTGAGAAAACGTATCTACTCTTTCAGAGATACCACGGAGACCCACCAGACAATCTTCCTTATTACTAATATCAATAACAAGTTCTGGTTAACTCTTTTTCATATTATAACTAGAGATAGCTTACCTCTGTTAGGAAATACTTTGTTCAGTGATCAGACTCCCTCCCCAAAACGAATACTTGACAAAAAAAGTTAATGATACTTGATTTCATTAATAATTTCATCAGCAGTATTTGTGAGTGCACGTTTTCGTCAGTTTATATCTTATATTTCGACATTGTGTAGAAATTGTCATTTTCACATGACCCATCAGCAATACATTCAACCACCCCTAGAGGGACATTGAAAGCATCAGAGATGTGGTTCCTGAAACGAATGTTGCGAATTTCTTGTTGTTGTATATAATGTTCTAGTTTCATTAGTCTCTTTGCGGTAATCACCGTTAGTTACTCGCAATATATACCAAGTGGATAATTTTCAAACACAACACAATTTTCTTAGTAGTTATATAGAAGCATGTCTGTCTTACCGATGGTAATATGTAAAATAGTGTGATCAAAAGTAATATTTTACATTTTATGAGAGTTACTTTTGTTATTATATTATTTTAAAAAAAAACAAATAAAAAATAATTGTTATTCATCGTCTATAGAGGTAAAAAGCGAAGTACGGCAGGGATGCGTGTTGTCCCCAAACCTCTTCAACTTATACACAAAACGAATGTTTAAAAAAGTCGAATGTCTGGACTTAATATCAATGGAAGAATCATAAATAATCTTGGGAATGCTGACGATACAGGCTACTAGCAGAAAGCGAGCAAGACTTACAAAAACTAATGGAACAAGTAAACAGGCATAGTGCACACAGAGGTTTAGATATTAATATCCAGAAAAAGAAACACGAAAACTAAGATAATTAGCAGTGGAAAGTACAGGTCCATCAATGAACATTACAGTAAACGGGGAGACACTAGAACAATTTTGGACATGGAATAACAGAGCTGAGTTAAATTTAGTAAATAACCGAAATCACTGTACTCGGGGCATTCCGATAAGAGCTCATTCCTCATCTTCAACAACCAACAAAGAGTTCCAATACTAATGGCGCCCGTTGCAATGTGATTATGTGTCCGTCTTGCTTTACCCATGGGTTACATGCGTAGCGCCTGCTGGCTCTCACGTCCCAGTGTGATTATAACCCCACACAAATCTGAATTTCTATTCGGCACTCTGACTCACTCTTTGTATCTGCCAACTTTCTCAAGTGTGCACATTTCCCTGATGGTATCTTCTGCCTGAGCCATCCACGAACTCCTTCTTAGCAGCCTGTCGCCCTTGACCTGTAATAACATATGATGGCAGAAGTTCAAGAGAAATAAAAAAAGAGGATAGGAATGGCCAAATATACTTTCGACATCATGAAAACATTCGGTCAAGGATATGCACTACTGACGAGCTCAAGCGAGAGCGAAACTCGAGTCTAGTGCTTCCATATTGACGTGGGTAAGCCTTAGGTTCATGCTGAAGTACGATCAGCGATGCCAGTAGTGGGTTGTGCTCAATATTTAAATCATGAAAACAGTTTTAACATCTAGAGCAGTGGTTCTCAAACTGTTTTGGCCCGTACCCCCCTTCACCATATTTTAAGAACATCATTCCCCCCTTTCGTATTTCCTACCTAAAAATCCCATCCCCGCCCCTAAACAGTATACGTAATATTGAAAGCTAAATGTAATAGCACATACTAAAACAAGTCTAGACGTCCACATAAAACGTGATTTGTGGGTCTACTTACCTTATAAATTGAACTTTAGACGGGCTAGAAGTACAGAACCGCAAAGTATGAAGGGAAAAACAATATAAACTAATCGGTTCTTGTATTAACGAGATCTTGAAATAATCTTCATTCCTCCCCCGGGAACCCTAAAGGGGAGGGGGAGGGGGAAATTCCCCACCGGTTGAGAACCACTGATCTAGAGAGATTAATAACGCATTAAACTTGAGAATCATCAAATGTTATGTATATTCAACTCCACCGTATGGCATGAAAGCCTGAACCATGAGGCCCTGGAGATGTGGATATACAGGAGAATATGTCGTATTTCATGGAAACAAAAACAATAAAATACAGAGGTTCTAGAAAAACTGGCAATGAAAAGAGATTTGATGAAAGAAACAAAAAAGAGACAAGTTAAATATTTCGACCACGTTAAAAGACATAACCCTCTTATAAAAATCATACTTCAAGCTTGCAAGAGATGGACAACGATACTAGTGGGAAGAAACATCAAGAGGTGTACGAACTGCAGTCTGACAGAATGTACAATCAAGGCGAGGCACAGACAGTGTTGGAGATGCATTGCAGCCAACCTTTCTTGTGGCGGAGACACCTGATTGACTGACTTCTTTCGTGTGTTACAGAGCAAAGAATAGAAACATCTTATTATTTTATAGTTATAATTTGGTATGTGACAGTTTGTTACTGTGTTATTTAGTTTCACCAATATGAAAAATAAATTCATGTGTATTATTTGTTACAACGTCCGTGTTATATAGGGCTCTATACGAGGAAAGTAAATAATAGAAACACGTGATTATTTTTTATAGTTATAATTTGAACTGTGACAATGTGTCTTTGTAATTTAGTTTTACCAGCATGAAGAATCAATCCGCGTGTAGTTATTGGTATTTCGCCAGTGTGTTACGGGAAGCTATACGTAAAGCAACGAATAGTAACAATGTAACCTACCAGGTATGTCGTAATAGGCGGCTAAAAGAGATTTGTCATGAGATTGGTCACCTCATCCAGTAGAAAACTTAGCTGACAAATACAACCAATCATGTGCATGTTTACAAAGATTTTGTTGTTGTTATTGTTGTTGTTTTAGTTCGCATATTCTTTACAGGACATCGCTGTCAACATCAGCATCTTTCAGCTGATTGTTGATGTCTTGGTAAGATTACGCTCAGTAGTTTGCCATTGCTTTCTGAGCGACTGGCTCACATAGTCCGTAAGTTACCAACGCGGCGAGAACCTCTACCGATTCTCGCGCAGGTTATGTTACTCACGAGAATTTAGGGATTACGGAGAAAGGCGTTAACTTCTAGGCCAAGGAGACCGGCTACAAAGAGGTTGGCATGAGTTAATTGACTGACTGTGTTCAATTGGGAGATGAACGGTGGATGCAGAAAACGACCCGCATAGAAGAAAGAGAGCACACATAGCGATCATACAAGATGTCTGGGATGCTCCGTGGCGAAGTGGTAAAGCCGTCTGACTGGGGCTCCGAAGATTGTGCGTTCGATTCTGAGCGCGTGCTTCGGTTCACGAGTGCATTTTTGGAGACTCCCGGGGTCGTCGCTGGAGCTACGGAGTTCGTGCTTTGTGAGAAGCTTTCCGCACTGCGGAAAGAGAATGAGTCATATGGTATAAAAACCCAATGAAGTAGATCCTGTCGACTTTTAAGCGACACTTAAGAGACAAGTTGTCCATTTTAGTCTAGATCAGTAAAGTGTTGCTGTTATGTGGTTGTGTCAGTGTTGCTGTTATGTGCTTGTGTCAGTGTTGCTGTTATGTGGTTGTGTCAGTGTTGCTGTTATATGGTTGTGTCAGTGTTGCTGTTATGTGATTGTGTGGTTCTGTCAGTGTTGCTGTTATGTGGTTGTGTCAGTGTTGCTGTTATATGGTTGTGTCAGTGTTGCTGTTATGTGATTGTGTGGTTGTGTCAGTGTTGCTGTTATGTGGTTGTGTCAGTGTTGCTGTTATATGGTTGTGTCAGTGTTGCTGTTATGTGATTGTGTCAGTGTTGCTGTTATGTGGTTGTGTGGTTGTGTCAGTGTTGCTGTTATGTGGTTGTGTCAGTGTTGTTGTTATGTGGTTGTGTCAGTGTTGCTGTTATGTGCTTGTGTCAGTGTTGCTTTTACGTGGTTGTGTCAGTGTTGCTGTTATGTGGTTGTGTCAGTGTTGCTGTTATATGGTTGTGTCAGTGTTGCTGTTATGTGATTGTGTCAGTGTTGCTGTTATGTGGTTGTGTGGTTGTGTCAGTGTTGCTGTTATGTGGTTGCGTCAGTGTTGCTGTTGTGTGGTTGTGTCAGTGTTACTGTTATGTGGTTGTGTCAGTGTTGCTGTTATATGGTTGTGTCAGTGTTGCTGTTATATGGTTGTGTCAGTGTTGCTGTTATGTGGTTGTGTCAGTGTTGCTGTTATGTGGTTACGTGGTTGTGTCAGTGTTGCTGTTATGAGGTTGTATCAGTGTTGCTGTTATATGGTTGTATCAGTGTTGCTGTTATGTGCTTGTGTCAGTGTTGCTGTTATGTGGTTGTGTCAGTGTTGTTATGTGGTTGTGTCAGTGTTGTTATTATATGGCTGTGTCAGTGTTGCTGTTATGAGGTTGTATCAGTGTTGCTGTTATGTGGTTGTGTCAGTGTTACTGTTATGTGCTTGTGTCAGTGTTGCTGTTATGTGGTTGTGTCAGTGTTGCTGTTATGTGGTTGTGTCAGTGTTGCTGTTATGTGGTTGTGTCAGTGTTGCTGTTATGTGGTTGTGTCAGTGTTGCTGTTATGTGGTTGTGTCAGTGTTGCTGTTATGTGGTTGTGTCAGTGTTGCTGTTATGTGGTTATGTGGTTGTGTAAGTGTTGCTGTTATATGGCTGTGTCAGTGTTGCTGTTATGTGGTTGTGTGAGTGTTGCTGTTATGTGGTTGTGTGAGTGTTGCTGTTATGTGGTTGTGTCAGTGTTGCTGTTATGTGGTTGTGTCAGTGTTGCTGTTATGAGGTTGTATCAGTGTTGCTGTTATGTGGTTGTGTAAGTGTTGCTGTTATGTGGTTGTGTCAGTGTTGCTGTTATGTGGTTGTGTCAGTGCTGCTGTTATGTAGTTGTGTCAGTGTTGCTGTTATGTGGTTGTGTCAGTGTTGCTGTTATGTGGTTGTGTCAGTGTTGCTGTTATGTGGTTTTGTCAGTGTTGCTGTTATGTGGTTGTGTCAGTGTTGTTGTTATGTGGTTGTGTCAGTGTTGCTTTTATGTGGTTGTGTCGGTATTGGTGTTATGTGGTTGTGTCAGTGTTGCTGTTATGTGATTGTGTCAGTGTTGCTGTTATGTGGTTGTGTCAGTGTTGCTGTTATGTGGTTGTGTCAGTGTTGCTGTTATGTGGTTGTGTCAGTGTTGCTGAATCTTTTACTATTTCCTACCCACTGCTATTGTGAAGGATGCGCTCATCATCATTACCATCACCATCGTCGTCATCATCATCATCATCATCATCATCATCATCATCATCAGCATCATCATCATCATCATCATCATCATTACCACCATCATCATTACCATCAACATCATTATCATCACGCGCCATGCCGATTAGCATATTTTTCCATCTCACACGATCACCAGTTTTGTATCCAGTCTGTGATCTTCTTCCGATTACACTGTATAGTCATGGAATCCAGGTAGTTGTCTCATTGTCTTCTTCTTGCTCTTTTCTAATCAAGTGTGCCAGTTGTCATTACGTTGTGAAGCTTATTTTTCCTGATAAAGTGACCAAAATTCTTATTAGATTGCCTCTATATTCTCTAATACATTTACAGTTACTATCATCATCATCATAATCATAATCATCATCATCATCATCATCATCATCATCATCCTCATCATCATCATCATCATCATCATCATCATCATCATCACCACCACCACCACCACCACCACCACCACCACCATCATCATCATCATCATCATCATCATCATCATCATCATCATCATCATCATCATCATCATCATCATCATCATCATCAGAATATTTCTAAGGCATCTTACAATCGTATATCTGTCCATTCATTATATTCGTTTAATATTTGTCATAAACAATATTGTCACTGTGTCATTAGCTGAAATGTGAGCTCTGATCACATTGAAGAGCTTGCACGGCCTTGCGGCGAGAAGCACGCTTTGACGATGGCCTGGAGAGAAAGTGTGTTTCTCCTTCTCCTCCTCCTCCTCCTCCTCCTTCTTCTTCTTCTTCTTCTTCTTCTTCTTCTTCTTCTTCTTCTTCTTCTTCTTCTTCTTCTTCTTCTTCTTCTTCTTCTTCTTCTTCTTCTTCTTCTTCTTCTTCTTCTTCTTCAACAGCGAGCGAAGAGTCATAATGCTAATAGTTCCCACCGCTGTCTGATTGAAAGTTCTCGAGGAAAAAATGCTCACTCGACATGCCATCCCAGCTTGAAGAAATATTTGTACTGAAATTAATTGGTGACACGTGAGACAAGATGCTGTGGGATTGCATGACGACCAAAGAAAACAATATGAGCTAAAAGGAGAAGACGTGAGGACCGGATATTATCATGGAATGATATTTCCCGGCTTTAAAAAAAAAACAAAAAACTTAAACATAAGTATTTGTTGGCGGTAATTTTCATCAAACATTTTTCTTTCGGTTTGTTCTTGTATAAATGTTTAAAATTTTTATAAACATATTTATAATATCAATATAGTTTATGGAATAGAAAGTAAACAACTGACTTCTGCACTTTAATAGTATGTGAAAACTCACGAAAAAGAGAGACACAGACACTCCGGGGATCAGTCTCCAGATGAGGAAGGATGTGTTCCCGATTGCACAAAGATTCCTTTTGCTTCTTCCTCTTTCGCGCCCAGATCTCCACGTTAAAGATTCTAATAAATGCACCACTTAATTTCAGGTCCTTGATGGGACGTATTATATTGGTGTGGTTAAGCATCGTTTAGCATGTGCGTAGCACTGTGTTTTATGCGCCAGTCAACCAGGCATCCGTTTCAGATAGCATTGACCGCTTCCCTAGTCTTCCATTAGAATTATTTACATTTCCCATGTAGGGCCACAGGTGAGTGTAAAAAAGACTGCGTTGTTTGTTGACTCTAAACGTAAACAACGGAAAGTAGTTGCTGAAATACTTTAGTCACCTGAAACGTCAGTTATTTGGAAAGAATCGTTTGTTTTCGTGCGTTCGCTTTGAACTCAAGTGTAGTCCATACACATGTTTTTTTTTTATTAATAAGGGCTCGCAGTTATCCCTGGGGGACAGTGCCGCCCCACGAAGTCCGCCGTCCCTGTGTGTCATTCGTATGACCGCCTCTGCTGGTCGCTCTGGCAAGATAAAGTGCAGATACTACACTTTGATCACACTGTGATCTTAACCAAAAGGCCGCAAGACTGATTTTTGCGTGTGGATTAGCTTTTCCTATTATTAGTGTCCCTCGCCATCAGGCGAACCAACTCCGACTTCTGAGGTACTTGTAATTTACGTCCTCACGTCAAGGATGAGAAGTTAACAATTTAGTCCAATTGACCGGTGTAAGGGCTGAAGCCGCTACCTCGGTATCAGCACAACGGAAGATTAAAGAACGCGTGCTCTTATACATTAATCCCTGCAGATGAATAACGAGAAGAAATAATATCTACGGGAGATAATGAGTTTTAAATAAGTTATACAAATTATATTCCATGAAGATTAGTCGGACATATTTTTTATGAAGAATTCAATCTAAAAAGAATTCAATATTCAGGAAGACTTATTAAGACAAATAAATCTGAGGGACATGACAATCTTGTTTTAAAAAAAAAATGAAAATGGAGAGAGGTGTAGTAGGGAAGCGGGAAAGAGGGCGACAGCAGCACATATGGATTCAAAATGTGGTAGATAATTTATACACGACCTCAACGAAGATTAGAAGCCAGTGTATTATAGTTAGACATTTCAAGATGTGATAGATAGTTTATACACGTCATCAACGGAGTTTGTTCACCAGTGTTTTATAGGGACACATTTCAAGACGTGGTAGATAATTTATACACGACATCAACGGAGTTTGTTCACCAGTGTTTTATAGGGACACATTTCAAGACGTGGTAGATAATTTGTACACGACATCAACGGAGTTTGGACGCTAGTGTTTTATAGGGATACATTTCCACAGACTGGGGTCTCCATGTCGAAGTGGTTACGCTACCTACCTCGCGTTCCAATGGTTGTGGGTTCAAACCCGGGCTACGTCGTTCGGTTCACGAGTGTATTTCCTCGGAGACTCCTGGGGGTCGTCGCAGGAGCTACGCAGTTCGTGCTGTGTGCGATGCTTTCGGCAGGTCGCCCTTCGGAAAGAGACCGAGCCATATGGGATAAAACCCGGTGCTATGAAGTAGATCCTCTTGTCTTTAAAACCGTTTAATTTCAAAAGACTGTTATTGAGCAGACTTCTGCACAGAACAAGTCAATGGATGTGGATGAGATTCTTGGACTCTTCATCTCTTCTTCTTATAGTTCATACCGTTCGTTTAGCATTGGTGATAATTCCTTATAGTTTATGCCGTGTGGCATTGGTGATAATTCCTTATAGTTCATGCCGTGTGGTATTAGTGATAACTTCTTATAGTTTATGCCGTGTGGCATTGGTGATAATTCCTTATAGTTCATGCCGTGTGGCATTGGTGATAACTTCTTATAGTTCATGCCGTGTGGCATTGGTGATAACTTCTTATAGTTCATGCCGTGTGGCATTAGTGATAACATCTTTTCACAGCCGTCTGTCTCTTGTATTATCAATCATTTCTTATACTAATGTTCCTTCATGCCATGATGTCAAATTGTCCAGCATTGTCTCGTATGGTCTTCCTCTGCCTCTTCTCCCCTCCAACTTTTCCGTTGTGACGAATTACTCCAGCTTTCCTCTTCTCATGACACGCCCAACAATTTAGCCTTATTCTGACGGTAGTAACCAATTTAATTTGTGAGTTAACTTCTTTCAAGATATCTTCAATTCTTTCTATCCGTCCACGGTGTTCTCAGTATTTTTATATAGAACCACATCTCCGCAGCTCCCACATAATTCCTCACTTGTCTACTAAATGTCCACGATTCTCTTCTGGGCACTAGAAATGGCGCACAACTCGCTTAATAACTATACAAATAAAGAGATGCTATGCAAGGGAGATAATAACAGGATAAAAATATCTTGTATTATTTATATCCCCGATTACCTTCCCATTTTCAACTACCTATTTCTTCTTCTCCTGGGGCAGCATGCGATGCACTTGTAGTCAGTGCTCAGAAATGTTACTTATAAGCTGCTGCCCGGATGCAGCTGTAGATATATTTATTCATTTAAAGCAGTTGATTTTCTTTGTGAATGTAATCACAAAAACCATACACAGTATTCTACATCCCTACTTCTACTACTAGCAGCTACAACTACTAATAAGTTCACTGCACTAAATTTAGCATGAAGGATAGTTTTCCTATTACCAGTGTCCCTCGCCATCAGACAAACCGTCTCCGACTTCTGAGGTACTTGTACGAGTAATTTCGTCCCCAAGTCAAGGACAAAGGCATCAACATTGAATTCACTTCATATGCTATATCACTCTGCAGCTTGCACCTGACCAAATGTCGGAAAATATGCCTGACAATGCATCGTGCAGCCTGCAGTTTGTGCTCTCTTTGTTGAAATATATAATATAAACATAATTGGGTGGGTACAAGCCTTATCCTGGTGCGAGTAAATTCAACCTACAGGCAAAATGTCATGGCAGAGCAGACCAGGCCCTAAGCCTTGGTTGGCAGCTGGTCTAGGATCGAAGCTCCGACAGGCGGACAGTTAGAGTATTGCTTTGCTTGTCCGGCAGCTTCTGCAGCTTGCCTTGTTCCAGATGTATTGGTGTTACAATTTCTCTGGAGTGAACTAAGTAGGCCGAGAGAGGGATCATGCTGCATGGGCAACACATGGTCTCTATATTTTAGCCCTGGCTTTGTGCTATGGTCTTAACCGGTCTCGGAATCAAAGCGAGCGGTACTTTCACGCCAGCAGAGTTGGCGAACTCGCCAGCCACCGCAGCCTAGACCCGAGAGAGGTCCATGGAGTGGGTTGCAGAGAAGTATCATCAGCTTCCAGAGGGCGACTACCAAGCCCTACTACCACGCCGGCCCGGACCATTCTTGAGAGGATCTGCCTCGGCCGGTGAGCGAACTCTGACAGCAGATTGGGTGGACCGAACCATGGACGGCTCGATGATGAGAGCCGTGAACCGACCCTGATGCTCTTGAACTTAGCTAGCTTCCAACTGCCCACCTCTTTCTATACCTATCTCCTCTGACGCTCTCTGTTGTACAATACAAGGATGTCTTATGTTTGTTCTAAACCAGAGTTGAGTCTTTTCATCGGGATAGAGCACTAAGGGTTAGGGTCCCTGAGTGAAAGAAGGAAGAAGGAAGGGTATGTCCAGAGTCAGAAGGGGTTGGTAGACTACAAACATCTGTACCTTTACCCAGAATTGATCCCATGGTATACAGTGTGGTACTAGTTTCCCTCACCCCAGAAATTATTATGACACAAACTATAGTCTGTAAAGAAAGCAAGGTGCCATTGATTGTTTAAATATTGATTCTTGTTGACAATATTATGCTAACACATATAGAAATATCGGCACTGAAGTGTCAAGGTCGGGGTTTCTACCGATCAAGACAACTTTAATTGTTTTTTAATGTTTTACTTTTATTAAGAGTAATTTTTATTATACCAATTAACAAGTGTGTCTTCAACGTCATCATCATGTGTCTTACCAACAAGCATGAGCTGTCATGTTTCGTCATCTCATACGATCACCAGAGTCGTGGATCAGCACTGTGTTTGTGTCTCAACTATGCCATGTGGCCAAGCCATCCGGATATTTACCTCTCTGTCTTCCCCCTGTCCTTTCCCTCTCAATATTGGCAGTTGTCACCAGGTTCTCTAGTTAAAAAGTGTGTACATATGCAATATAAGAACGAAACAAACAGTCTTCTTGGATATTGTAATGAGACGAGAGGACTTGGAAAACATAGTGACGACTAGAGATATCAGTGGCAGAAGAATCAAGGGCAGACAGCGAGAAATGACGCTGGTGACAAACGACGGGGCGTGGAGGAATGTCATCAATATAACTTATACAGAATTCCAGGAACTCAGATCTGTGAAGATCCAGAAATTCTTAGACCAGTTGACAGAGCGCTTTTCTGTGTTTGTGTGCTTACAATATGTTGTTGTCTGTTCGTGTCTGAGTTTGTGTGTTTACAATATGTTGGCGTCTGTTCTTGTATGTGTTTGTGGGTCTACAGTATTTTGCTGCCTGTTCTTGTCTGTGTTTATGTGTTGACAATATGTTACTGCCTGTTCATTTCTGTGTCTGTGTGTTTACAATATGTTGTTGTCTGTTCTTGTCTGTATTTGTGTGTTTACAATATGTTGTTTTCTGTTCTTGTCTGTGTTTGTGTGTTTACAATATGTCGTTGCCTGTTCTTTTCTGAGATTGTGTGTTTACATTATGATGCTAACTGTTCTTGTCTCTGTTTGGGTGTTTAGAATAAGATTCTGCCTGTTCTGGTCTGTTTGTGTGTTTACAATATGTTGCTGTATATTCTTGTCTGTCAGTGTATTTACAATATGTTGCCGTCTATTCATATATATATATATCGTTTAAACAGCTTTCATATGCGGTGTCTGCGAAGAATACTTGGTATTAAGTGGCAAGACAAAATCACAAATACTGAAGTATTGGAAAGATCAGGTTGTGTGACGGTGTATTCCATGCTCAGTCTTCGTAGACTTAGATGGATAGGACATCTTAGGAGGATGGATGATGGTAGAATACCAAAGGACATCTTTTTTGGTGAATTACAGACGGGTAGGAGATCTCAGGGTCGGCCTCTACTGCGATACAAAGATGTGTGTAAGCGGGACATGATTGATACAGGCATTCATAATGCACAATGGGAGCACGTCGCCGCTGAACGTGTTGCATGGAGGGCAACTATCAGAAACGGAATAAAGACAAAGGAGAAAATCATTGCAGATAAAGCACACACAGAGCGTGAGAGACGTAAGATGGTGCAAAATGGTGGAAATGACCATGTTTTCACATGCACCTACTCTGGGCAAACATTTGCAGCAAGAATTGGCCTTACCAGCCACACTCGCCACCGCCATGGATCGTAGTTATTGCCATATGACAGTTATTAAGCCTTTTTGAAGCACAATGTACCAAACTATCGTCTGTCAAGACGGAAAGGTGCCAATGAATGATATGATATATATATATATATATATATATATATATATATATATATATATATATATATATATATATATATATATATATATATATATATATATATATATATATATATATGTTGCTGCGTGTTCTTGTTTTTTTTGCTTTAAAGGCTCGAAAAAACGTTTATTTTGTGGCAACAGCAGATGTAGCGGGAGCTACAGCCTTATTTCTGGACTTGGGCACAGTTCCCTAACGGAAGCCATTTCTGAATCTCCTAATGATAACTTTAACGTAGCTCATTCTTCCTGTACACACTGTCTTCCTCCTCTCAGCCTTCTTGAACCAGTTATTGTGCCTTAAGGCTGGGCTTGGGTCTGCACATCTGGCTCACGTTTTCTTCCGAATGTTGAAGCTCTCTGTCCATACCTCCGACAGAAGGTGTAGGTGTTGTTATGCCTTTTACCAAAACTGGACATTGCATTCACCACCTTATGGTCCAAAATAGCGGATAGGCTGTTGAGTTTTTAAGGTCCCTGTAGCATTTTTGCTTCTGGCTACGATTTTCTTACATATTTGCTTCATGTTTGGACTGGTAGTACATGGTTCCGAAGCCTAACTTCTATGTTAAGTGAGCACAGCGACACTATGAGCTGTGGATTTCGTGTGGAAGGCATTTACATCTGTCCGTGGTGGTTTGTATTATGAACTGCAGAAAAATGAGAAAAATTATGGATGACCGATTGCAGAAAAAGCTGGAGTTGCCTAATGGGTGTGCAACTGCTGGTTTTCTAATGACTGCCGCAGTTAAAATCTGAAAATAGTACGCGTTGGTGCAATTCAGGAAGATGATATGTTCGTCAGAATGTGTGAAGTAAGAAACAATGAAGATCTCCATACTTGCATTTTTTTAATTTTAAGAAATAAATGTAAACAAACAAAATAAAATGTAAAATAATAATATTCTTTAAAAAATACAATAACGGATAAAGGAATTGCAAATGTCATACACATTATCATAATGAATCACACTATAGAAAACTATTTCCATGTGGGCAATTCTCGCTAGGCCTTTTGTCAATGCCAGAGTTTGGCTTAGAGATTTACATTGTATCTGTGTAATAAATAATCACCAGACAATAAATGCTGCATATTTAACCAACACAGTGACGTTACAAAAATGAAAACAATACACATTGTAACAATTTTAATAGGAAGGTGATATAATCGTCAGATTATAAAAATAAGACACAGTGAAGGTCAACATCTTTTTATGAATTTAAACAGAAAATTAATGTAAATAGAAAAAAATAGCATGCAAGCAAGATAAATTCAATAAACGATGAAGACATTGAACTTGTCATAAATATTATATACCGTTTCTCCATAATTATCAACAAAGGCAACAATAATGGATGTTGTAACATTTTTTATCATCTCTGTGTTTTATTTCACTAATTCACTGTCGCTGTACTTTTTTATTTATTACATTCTGATATCAGCATTACATTTGTATATACATGCATTACTTATGAAGGCTAAATTCAATCTCAGAAGGCTGAAAGCTAAAACGAAAACTGCCAGCGACACCGTTAGGGAGCTGCGGTTTGCTAATGATTGCACTCTATATGCCAGCTCAGAGGCAAACATGCAACACAACCTTTCAACTTTCTCATATGCCTTTGCCAACTTTGGAGAAGACTGTAGTTATGTACCAGCCAGCTCCGTGGATTAATCACACAGTGCCGAATATAAAAGTGAATGGTCATAGACTAGGTGCTGTGAACAAATTTACCTATCTTGGCAGCTGCCACAATCAATTGATGACGAAGTGAATGCAATAATCTCCAAGCCCAGCGCGGCCTTTGGCAGACTGTACACGAATGTGTGGAACAGAAATAGAATAAGCCTGCAAACAAAGCTGAAAGTCTACAATGCAGTCGTATTATCCACACTGCTATATGCTTGTGAAACATGGACTGTTTACCAGCGACACACCAGGAAATTAAACCACTCCCACACAATCTGCCTTAGGAAGCTCAATCAATCAATCAATCATGTGCCATGCCGGAAAGAGTTGGCGTTCATGACTCGCCATTTCACTCGATCATCAGAGTCGTGGATCAACTCAGTGTTCCAGTCTAGACCATGCCATGTGGCCAAGCCATCCAGGTATTTTCCTCTCGGTCTTCCCCTAGGTCTGTTCCCTTCGATCTTGCCAGTTGTCACTAAGTTCTCCAATCCATTTCTTCTCATAACATGTCCAAAAAGATTTGACTGTCTACGTTTCTCATTTGTCTCCTGTAGTACTTGGTCATTGGTTTTTCTGTCTGCCCATGGTATTCTTTGCATTTTCCTCAGAAACCACATTTCTGCAGCCATCAGATATTTTTCAGCTTGACTGCTCATTGTCCAAGTTTCACATTCATACAAAAGAACAGGCTCTATGTAACACCTCAACACTCTTTTTCTCGTTTCAATTGACATCTTTTTATTGGTCAGTATGTTTTTCATCTTGCTAAAGGCTACTTTCGCCATGGCGATTCTTGTTCTAATCCCTACAAGGCATCTCACATAAGATGTTATGACCTTTTCCGAGATAAATGTACCGATTCACTTGTTGAAGAACATTCCCATTTACTTGTATATTACATTGTGGTATTTCGTTCTTCCTGGTGACGACCATAATCTGTATCTTTTTACAATTTAATTTTAATCCCAGTTGTTCACTGTGTGCAACAACCGCATCTACTTATTGTTGCAGATCTTACCCATTGTCTGCAATCAATACTGTATCATCTGCATATCTAATGCTATTGATGTTTCGTTCTCCAATGCTGATTCCATTCATATCTTCTAATTTCTGAAAATATTTTAACTGTATAGGAAAAAAAGATCTGGAGACATTACACATCCCTGTCTAACACCTCTCTTAATAGGCTGATATTGTCCCACTTCATTATCAATCCTCATGGCAGCATGTTGTTTCCAATATATGTTTTTTATACGTCTAAGTCTTTCCCATCAATTTGTAGATCTGCAAGCATATCTACCATGTTGACATGTCTTACTCTATCGAAAGCGTTTGTGTAGTCAATAAAGGAAAGATGTATATCTTTGTTTACTTCTATAGAGCGTTAAATAACTGAACGCAGCATATACGCAGCATTTACTGTACCCTTTCCTTCTACAAACCCACATTGTTCTTCCAATATATTAGGTTGTAATTTCTTCCTCACTCTTTGCATGATAATTCGTAGCAAAGTCTTTGTGATGTGACTCATTATACTAATTGTTCTATGTTGATCACAGTCTTAGGCTCCTGATTTCTTTGGGATTGCAATAAATTCAGAATTACATAATTCAGAAGATATATGTCCGGTATCATATATTGAGTTCAGCGGTCTGGTGACTTGATCTATTCCATTCTCTTCTAAAGCTTTAATCATTTCTGTTGTGATGTTATCTGAACCGGGGGCCTTGCCAACTTTCATATGTTTAAGAACATTTCGAACCTCCAAATAGGAAGCTGTTGAAGAGTAAATGGCAAGATAAGATTCCAGACACTGAAGTTCTAGAAAGAGCGTCCATGTCCAGTATCCACACTCTACTAATAAAGAATCAGGTTCGCTGGGCTGGTCACGTGACTCGCTTGCTAGATCACAGGCTCCCTAAACGAATTTTTTTACGGCGAGCTGCGTTGTGGCAAAAGCTCTCAAGGAGACCAGAGGAAACGCGTTATGGACACTATGAAGATCTCACTAAAAGCTTTTGGAATTCATCACAAAACTTGGGAGACTGCTACCAAAGACAGAAATTCGTGGCGTGCATGATTACGCAAGGGTGTAGTCAATTGTGAAGCAAACAGGACTGCAAGAGCTGTAAAAAAGAAAAGGCTGGACAGAAAAACCAATGCAGGAGATCCTCTTTATGAAACTTTCAGCATTCTTTGCCCACAATGTCAAAGAACATTTCAACGAAAACATAGGCATTACCAGCCGTCTTAGAACTCACGGCTCCAAACTTTCAACCCCACTGGATGAAATGAATAGTCATCATCATTCTTGATGGACAAAACCATGAAGACTAATTCCATCGAGTAACGTATTCACAAGTTTCCAATTTAGTTTATCTTTTTTCGTGCGTTGTGAGCACATGCGCCTGACTGCACTTCTTGTGAGGTGTTTATTTGGTGTAAGCGCAGGTTTAAAATTTGGTAGGTGAATGCACTAGTACGAAGTTTGGTAGGTGTGCATGCAGGTGCCTAATTTAGTAGGTTCGTAAACAGATGCGTAATTTGGTAGCTGCGGCGTAGCTATGTAAATTGGTCCTGTTGCCACAGGAAAACTGATCCACGACTCACATTCATATGATGCCACAGGAAAGATGGTCCACGACACACATTGGTATGTTTCCACAGGAAAGATGGTCCACAAAACGACTAAACTAAACTAAGATGGTCCACGAAACACATTCGTATGTTACCACAGGAACAATAGTCCACGACTCGCATTCGTATGTTGCCACAGGAAAGATGGTCCACGACTCACATTGGTAAGTTGCCACAGGAAAGATGGTCCACGACCTCTATTCATTTGCTGACGCAGGAAAGATGCTCCACGACTCACATATGTGTGTCTGAAAATCTCATTGAATGCTTTTGGAATTCAACATGACACCTGGGAGACTGCAACCAGAAATCGAAATTCGTGGCGTGCGTCATTACGCAAGGGTGCAGTCACGTGTGAGGCAACCAGGACTGCAAGAGCTTTGAAGAATAGGCAGGGCAGAAAAACCACTGCAGGAAATCCTCCTCCAGAAACGTTAAGCATTCCTTGTCCACATTGTCAAAGAACATTTCGAGCCAAAATAGGTCTTATCAGCCATCTTAGATCTCACGGCTCCACACTTTCAACCCCACTGGATGAAATGAATGGTCATCATCATTCTTGGTGGACAAACAACACACATGTGTGTTGCTGTAATAAAGATAGTCCATGAATCGCATTCGTATGCTGCCACAGGAAAGATGGTCCACAACTCGCATTCATATGTTGCCACAGTAAAGATGCATGTACTGAACAAATATTATCTTTAACTTATTTGCTGGTGCAATATCGGCAGGAAATTCTGAATAAATGTTTTGTATGTCCGTTATAGAACGCCGATGTCAATCCCAGCATTTATTGGCCGCGTGTAATTTTCTAAGCAATTTTACGTTCAGTGTTGTTTTTCCCCTCATTACTTTCTTGTACAATACTTCCAAATCACCTGCAGCTGAATTCGAACAGCATGTCGGGATTGTGCAATGCGTTCATAACCCCTAAGACACAAGCACATTTTCAATATCTAATTATATCATTCTTAATATGCTATTGTGAGCAAGACCCTACCATCAGATATGAAGGGGAACTTGAGGAATTGAGAACTATTAAAATAGTTGTCGGACACAATTTATTTTAGTTACAACTTCAAGTTGTCAACATTAACCGCCAGGCGTTAGTGAAGATTACTCAGACACCAGGCAAAGAACAAAGGGGTTACATGTTAGTTTAATAATAGTATAAAAGTAAAATTGTTCAATTCTGTCGAAGAAACTCTGTAGACTGTTGATTTGATTCTCTTGTGGAAGTCTTCTAAAAGTGCATATATTTTGTGCAGGTTCGATTAGTTTTATCGTAAATATGAAGAAATGTGTTATAATTATTCATTGAGCAGATGTTGTTGAACATCAGGATTGCTCAATCAATAGTGAACTGGACTCTGGAAACATTAAGCAAACAGGACAATGGATCGAACCCTGACTATGACTTTATATTTATGAAAGGAAAAGAAAATGAAAATGCAGAATATACAAAAGTAATAATGAAAAATCTAAAATGGAGAAATAAGAAATTTAAAAAAAAAAGGAGAAATAAAAATACGAGCGAAATTTCGGGACATATTTGAGGGTGAAAAAAAGTAAAGAGAATAAAGTCGATGCGCAGGTTTCGGTGGGTGCGCGCGCAGGTGCGGATTGCGGTGGGTGCGCGCGCAGGTGCGGATTGCGGTGGGTGCGCGCGCAGGTGCGGATTGCGGTGGGTGCGCGCGCAGGTGCGGATTGCGGTGGGTGCGCGCGCAGGTGCGGATTGCGGTGGGTGCGCGCGCAGGTGCGGATTGCGGTGGGTGCGCGCGCAGGTGCGGATTGCGGTGGGTGCGCGCGCAGGTGCGGATTGCGGTGGGTGCGCGCGCAGGTGCGGATTGCGGTGGGTGCGCGCGCAGGTGCGGATTGCGGTGGGTGCGCGCGCAGGTGCGGATTGCGGTGGGTGCGCGCGCAGGTGCGGATTGCGGTGGGTGCGCGCGCAGGTGCGGATTGCGGTGGGTGCGCGCGCAGGTGCGGATTGCGGTGGGTGCGCGCGCAGGTGCGGATTGCGGTGGGTGCGCGCGCAGGTGCGGATTGCGGTGGGTGCGCGCGCAGGTGCGGATTGCGGTGGGTGCGCGCGCAGGTGCGGATTGCGGTGGGTGCGCGCGCAGGTGCGGATTGCGGTGGGTGCGCGCGCAGGTGCGGATTGCGGTGGGTGCGCGCGCAGGTGCGGATTGCGGTGGGTGCGCGCGCAGGTGCGGATTGCGGTGGGTGCGCAAATTGATTGGTGCTTGGCAGAACTTGCCAGATGCGTTCGCAGGATTATACTTTGGCCGGTGTGTGGGTAGGAGTGTGGGAACATATGCTTGATTTGGCATGTGTGCATCTGAAGATGCATAATTACACAGGAGAACACGCAGGTGCCTAATTTGGCTGGCATAATTTGATGGGCCCGTAATTTGGTAGTTATGATTGCAGTTGCATAATTTAGTAGTGCATAATTTGATAGTGTGAATGATGCAGGTGAATAATATGTTTGGGGGTAACTTGGTAAGTTCATGCGCAAGTACATAATTTGTTTGGTGCGCACGCAGGTGCATATTTTGGTAGGTGTACGTGCCGGTGCATAATTTATTTGGTGTAAGCGCAGGTTCATAATGTGCTATGTGAATGCACTATTATGAAGTTTGGTAGGTGTGCATTAGTTAGTTAGTTTTTCCTCTTGAGCCTAAGGCGGCGCATAGGGCAGAAGTCCTGACTCTCCATGCTTGGCGGTCCGCTGCTACCTGTTGTAGATCTTGGATATTTACTTGGCCATTGAATGAGCCTTCTCTAATGATGGTTCTACGCAGGGTCTCTCTTGGTCTTCCTCGTTTTCTTTTTCCTACCGGTGACCATATGAGGGCTTGGTAGGGGAGTCTTGACTTGTCCATTCTGAGTACATGGCTGACGTAGTTCCAACGGCGTCTTCTTATGAAATTGGATACTGTATCTTGCTTAGTCTCTTGTCTTATTTGCGAATTGGTTCTGAAGTCTGTCCAGTGGATGTTTAGAAGTCTTCTAAGACATTTGTTCTCAAAATTGTCTAATTTGTTATCTAAAGCTACCGTTGATTTCCAACTTTCACATCCATACGTTAACACTGGAATCACACAAGAGTTGAAGATTTTAAATTTTGTGTGTTTGCTGAGTGTCTTTGACTTCCAGATGTTTGACAGTTTATTGAAGGCACTAGATGCCAGTGCGATTCTAGATGATATTTCTGGTGATGAGTCCCCTGTAGATGTCATTTTGCTTCCTAGGTATGTGAAGCTATTGACTTTTTCAAGAACGTAGCTGTTCAATTTGGTGTCATCTGAACTGTTGGTAAGATCAATAGTCTTTGTTTTCGTGATGTTAATTTGGAGACCAATTTGCCCTGAAACATTTTGGAGGTGGTTTATTTTCTCTTGGGCATCCGGGTGTGTTGAACTCAAAAGCACTATGTCGTCGGCAAAGTCCAGGTCTTCTAGAATTTTGTCAACCCAATGGATACCCATATTTGTGTTTTTTGTGCATTTGCGCATGACCCAATCGATAGCTATTTCAAAAAGCATCGGTGATAAGACACAACCCTGTTTCACTCCTGTTTCAACTGAGAACCAGTCAGAGTTGCCTGTTTCTGTTCTTACGCAGCAACGTGTCTCTTTGTAGAAAGATTTTATGACTATGGTATATTTGGTAGGAAAACCATAGATGTTAAGTAGATTCCAAAGTGAAGGACGGTGGATACTGTCGAAGGCTTTTTGAAAGTCGACAAAGTTGGTGATTAATTTCGACTGGAATTCTACGGAGTCTTCAATGATTATTCTGAGGGTGATAATGTGGTCTATACATGACCGTTTTGGTCTGAAGCCTGCTTGTTCTTCTCTGAGCCTTTCATCTATCGCCTTTTTCAATCTCTCAAGTAACATGCTACAAAAAAGTTTTCCGGGTACTGATAATAGAGTGATACCACGCCAATTATTGCAATCAGACATATCGCCCTTTTTAGGCAGTTTGAAAATTACACCATCTTTCCACTGTTGTGGTGGGGATTCGCTTTGCCAGATTTCATTGATCAGCTGTAACAAACGTTGTAAGGTATTCTCATCTGCTGCTTTGAGCATTTCTCCTGAGATTTCATCTTCACCAACAGCTTTGTTGTTCTTCATTTTTTTTATGGCTGCTTTAATCTCTTCCACGGTGAATGACTCGGAGGAGGCATCTAGTGGGGGCATAGTAATTTCTCCATCCAGGTTCGGAACAGTGTCAGGCTGCTGTCTATTTAATATTTCTTTGAAGTGTTCTGCCCATCGTTGCTTTTGAAGGTCATCGGATAACAATTGATTACCTTGTTTGTCTTTGATGGGTATATTTGGTGTAGGTGAGTGATTGGATAGTTGCTTCATGATATGGAATACGGTTCTGTTGTTTCAAGTTCTGGCAGCTGCTTCGGCGTCGGAGGCCAGGCTGTGAATAAAGTTATGTTTGTCTTTTCGTGCACTTGATTTCACCTCTTTATCCAACATAGAGTAATTTTGCTTATGGGTTTCATATGTAGAGGTGTCTTTTGCAGAAAGAAGTGTTAGTTTTGCTTGTTTTTTTTCTTGTATCTTCGTTCAGGTGTTATCGCTTAGCCACTTCTTCTTCTGTCTTTATACGTAGCCGACTGTGTTTGTTGCAGCATTAAGCAAGGTATTTTTTTAGGAAATTCAAATTTTCTTCAATGTTGTTTTTAATATTCACAGTGCTCGATATACTTTCTTTGTTAGCATAGATGCTTTGTACCTCTGAATTGAATGCGAGTTGGTGTTCTTTAGTCAGTAGGGACTGTGAGTTTATTTTCTTAATTCTGGGTGATCTGTGCAGAGTCTTGAGCTTTATGTTTAGTTTGGCAATGCAGAGATTGTGATCACTGTCAGCATCTGCACCTCTGTAGGGTCTGACGTCTTGTACTGATGAACGGAATTTGGCATTAATGCAAAAATGGTCTATCTGATTTTTTGTGATGCTATCAGGCGAGTTCCACGTGACTTTGTGTATATCTTTGTGCGGAAATAAAGAGTTTGCTACTATCAGATTTGCTATTTCACAGAATTCTAGCAGTCTCTCTCCGTTTTGGTTCATATCCCCTAAGCCGTGAATTCCCATATATCTCTCAACACCCTTATTGTGAGGTGTGCATGCAGGCGCCTAAGTTAGTAGGTTCGTAAACAGATGCGTAATTTGGTAGATGCGTACGCAGGTATGTAAATTGGTCCTGTTGCCACATGGGAAATGGTAGTTGTATTTGGTAGGTGCATAATATGATGGGTGAGTAATTTTGTAGTTATAATTGCAGTTGCATAATTTTGTAGGTGCATAATTTGGAAGGGAATTTGGTAGGTGTGCATGCAGGTGCGTAATTTAGTAGGTCCGTACACAGATGCGTAATTTGGTAGATGCGGCGTAGCTATGTAAATTGGTCCTGTTGCCACAGGAGAACTTATCCACGACTCACATTCGTATGTTTCCACAGGAAAGATGGTCCACAAAACGACTAAACTAAACTAAGATGGTCCACGAAACACATTCGTATATTGCCACAGGAAAAATGGTCCACGACTCGCATTCGTATGTTGCCACAGGAAAGATGGTCCACGACTCACATTGGTAAGTTGTCACAGGAAAGATGGTCCACGACCTCTATTCATTTGCTGACGCAGGAAAGATGCTCCACGACTCACATATGTGTGTCTGAAAATCTCACTGAATGCTTTTGAATTCAACATGACACCTGGGAGACTGCAACCAGAAACCGAAATTCGTGGCGTGCATCATTACGCAAGGGTGCAGTCACGTGTGAGGCAACCAGGACTGTAAGAGCTGTGAAGAAAAGGCAGGGCAGAAAAACCACTGCAGGAAATCCTCCTCCAGAAACGTTAAGCATTCCTTGTCCACATTGTCAAAGAACATTTCGAGCCAAAATAGGTCCTATCAGCCATCTTAGATCTCACGGCTCCACACTTTCAACCCCACTGGATGAAATGAATGGTCATCATCATTCTTGATGGACAAACAACACACATGTGTGTTGCTGTAATAAAGATAGTCCATGAATCACATTCGTATGCTGCCACAGGAAAGATGGTCCACAACTCGCATCCATATGTTGCCACAGTAAAGATGCATGTACTGAACAAATATCTTTAACTTATTTGCTGGTGCAATATCGGCAGGAAATTCTGAATAAATGGTTTGTATGTCTGTTATAGAACGCCGATGTCAATCCCAGCATTTATTGGCCGCGTGTAATTTTCTAAGCAATTTTACGTTCAGTGTCGTTTTTCCCCTCATTACTTTCTTGTACAATACTTCCAAATCACCTGCGGCTGAATTCGAACAGCATGTCGGGATTGTGCAATGCGTTCATAACCCCTAAGCCACAAGCACATTTTCAATATCTAATTATATCATTCTTAATATGCTATTGTGAGCAAGACCCTACCATCAGATATGAAGGGGAACTTGAGGAATTGAGAACTATTAAAATAGTTGTCATACAACAATTTATTTTAGTTACAACTTCAAGTTTTCAACATTTACCGCCAGGCGTTAGTGAGGATTACTCAGACACCAGGCAAAGAACAAAGGGGTTACATGTTAGTTTAATAATAGTATAAAAGTAAAATTGTTTAATTCTGTCGTAGAAACTCTGTAGACTGTTGATTTGATTCTCTTGTGGAAGTCTTCTAAAAGTGCATATATTTTGTGCAGGTTCGATTAGTTTTATCGTAAATATGAAGAAATGTGTTATAATTATTCATTGAGCAGATGTTGTTGAACATCAGGATTGCTCAATCAATAGTGAACTGGACTCAAACATTAAGCCAACAGGACGATGGATCAAACCCTGACTATGACTTTATATTTATAAAAGGAAAAGAAAATGAAAATGCAGAATATACAAAGGTAATAATGAAAAATCTAAAATGGAGAAATAAGAAATTTAAAAAAAAGGAGAAATAAAAATACGAGCGAAATTTCGGGACATATTTGAGGGTGAAAAAAAGTAAATAAAGTTATATAAAGAAAATAAAGTCGATGCGCGGACTTCGGTGGGTGCGTGCGCAGGTGTGGATTTCGGTGGGTGCGCGCGCAGGTGCGGATTTCGGTGGGTGCGCGCGCAGGTGCGGATTTCGGTGGATGCGCGCGCAGATGCGGATTTCGGTGGGTGCGCGCGCAGGTGCGGATTTCGGTGGGTGCGCGCGCAGGTGCGGATTTCGGTGGGTGCGCGCGCAGGTGCGGATTACGGTGCGTGCGCGCGCAGGTGCGGATTTCGGTGGATGCGCGCACAGGTGCGGATTACGGTGGGTGCGCGCGCAGGTGCGGATTTCGGTGGTTGCGCGCGCAGGTGCGGATTTCGGTTGGTGTGGATTTCGGTGGGTGCGGATTTCGGTGGGTGCGCGCTTAGGTGAGGATTTAAGTGGGTGCGTAAATTGATTGGTGCATAATTTGGCAGAACTTGCCAGGTTCATTCGCAGGATTATACTTTGGCCAGTGTGTGTTTAGGAGTGTGGGAACATATGCTTGATTTGGTATGTGTGCATCTGAAGATGCATGCACGGATGCATAATTACACAGGAGAACACGCAGGTGCCTAATTTGGCTGGTGTGCACACAGGTGCTTAATTTGGTAGGTGCATAATTTGATGTGTGCGTAATTGGTTAGTTATGATTGCAGTTGCATAATTTGGTAGTGCATAATTTGATAGTGCATGCGTAGGTGATTAATATGTTTGAGGGTAATTTGGTAAGTTCATGCGCAAGTACATAATTTGTTTGGTGCGCACGCAGGTGCATACTTTGGTAGGTGTACGTGCTGGTGCATAATTTATTTGGTGTAAGCGCAGGTTCATAATTTGGTAGGTGAATGCACAAGTACTGCTTGTTTTTGAATGAGCACGTGGTGAAACTGATGTTATTTATGCCCCAACAGCTTGTTTTTGAAAGAGCACGTGGTGCAACTGATGTTATTTATGCCCCAACAGCTTGTTTTTGAATGAGCACGTGGTGCAACTGATGTTATTTATGCCCCACCTTCTTGTTCATGATAGAGTACGTGGTTTAACTGATGTTATTTATGCCCCAAATGCTTGTTTTTGAATGAGCACGTGGTGCAACTGATGTTACTTTTGCCCCAACTGCTTGTTTTTGAATGAGCACGTATTGCAACTGATGTTTGTTATGCCCCAACTGCTTCTTTATGAATGAGCACGTGGTGCAACTGATGTTATTTATGCCCCAACAGCCTGTTTTTGAATGAGCACGTGGTGCAACTGATGTTATTTATGCCCCAACTGCTTGTTTTTGAATGAGCACGTGGTGCAACTGATGTTAATTATGCCCCAACTGCTTGTTTTTGTATGAGCACTTGGTGCAACTGATGTTTTTTATGCCCCAACTGCTTCTTTATGAATGAGCACGTGGTGCAACTGATGTAATTTATGCCCCAACAGCTTGTTTTTGAATGAGCACGTGGTGCAACTGATGTTAATTATGCCCCAACAGCTTGTTTTTAAAAGAGCGCGTGGTGCAACTGATGTTATTTATGCCCCAACTGGATGTTTTTGAATGAGCACGTGGTGCAACTGATGTTATTTGTGCCCCAACTGCTTGTGTTTGAATGAGCACGTGGTGCAACTGATGTTATTTATGCCCCAACTGCTTGGTTTTGAATGAGCACGTGGTGCAACTGATGTTATTTATGCCCCAACTGCTTGTTTTTGAATGAGCACTTGGTGCAACTGATGTTTTTTTATGCCCCAACTGCTTCTTTATGAATGAGCACGTGGTACAACTGATGTAATTTATGCCCCAACAGCTTGTTTTTGAATGAGCACGTGGTGCACCTGATGTTATTTATGCCCCAACTGCTTGTTTTTGAATGAGAACGTGGTGCAACTGATGTTATTTATGCCTCAACTGCTTGTTTTTGAATGAGCACGTGGTGCAACTGATGTTATTTATACCCCAACTGCTTGCTTTTGAAAGAGCACGTGGTGCAACTGATGTTATTTATGCCCCAACTGGTTGTTTTTGAATGAGCACGTGGTGCAACTGATGTTATTTATGCTCCAACTGCTTGTTTTTTTAATTAGCACGTGTTGCAACTGATGTTTTTTATGCCCCAACTGCTTCTTTATGAATGAGCACGTAGTGCAAATAATGTTATTTATGCCCCAACAGCTTGTTTTTGAATGAGCACGTGGTGCAACTGATGTTATTTATGCTCCAACTGCTTGATTTTTAATGAGCACGTGGTGCAACTGATTTTTTGTATGCCCCAAATGCTTCTTTATGAATGAGCACGTAGTGAAAATAATGTTATTAGTGCCCCAACAGCTTGTTTTTGAATGAGCACGTGGTGCAACTGATGTTATTTATGCCCCAACAGCTTGTTTTTGAATGAGCACGTTGTGCAACTGATGTTATTTATGCCCCAACTGCTTGTTCATGATAGAGTACGTGGTTTAACTGATGTTATTTATGCCCCAAATGCTTGTTTTTGAATGAGCACGTGGTCAAACTGATGTTATTTATGCCCCAACTGCTTGTTTTTGAATGAGCACGTGGTGCAACTGATGTTATTTATGCCCCAACAGCTTGTTTTTGAATGAGCACGTGGTGCACCTATTGTTTTTATGCCCCAACTGGTTCTTTATGAATGAGCACGTGGTGCAACTGATGTTAATTATGCCCCAACTGCTTGTTCTTGAATGAGCACGTGGTGCAACTGATGTTATTTATGCCCCAACTGCTTGTTTTTGAATGAGCACGTGGTGCAACTGATGTTATTTATGCCCCAACTGCTTGATTTTGAATGAGCACGTGGTGCAACTGATGTTATTTATGCCCCAACTGCTTGTTTTTGAATGAGCACGTGGTGCAACTGATGTTACTTATGCCCCAACTGTTTGTTTTTGAAAGAGCACGTGGTGCAACTGATGTTATTTATGCCCCAACTGCTTGTTTTTGAATGAGCACGTGGTGCTACTGATGTTATTAATGCCCCAACTGCTTGTTTTTGAAAGAGCACGTGGTGCAACTGATGTTATTTATGCCCCAACTGCTTGTTTTTTTAATTAGCACGTGTTGCAACTGATGTTTTTTATGCCCCAACTGCTTCTTTATGAATGAGCACGTAGTGCAAAAAATGTTATTTATGCCCCAACAGCTTGTTTTTGAATGAGCACGTGGTGCAACTGATGTTATTTATGCTCCAACTGCTTGATTTTTAATGAGCACGTGGTGCAACTGATTTTTTGTATGCCCCAAATGCTTCTTTATGAATGAGCACGTACTGAAAATAATGTTATTAGTGCCCCAACAGCTTGTTTTTGAATGAGCACGTGGTGCAACTGATGTTATTTATGCCCCAACAGCTTGTTTTTGAATGAGCACGTTGTGCAACTGATGTTATTTATGCCCCAACTGCTTGTTCATGATAGAGTACGTGGTTTAACTGATGTTATTTATGCCCCAAATGCTTGTTTTTGAATGAGCACGTGGTCAAACTGATGTTATTTATGCCCCAACTGCTTGTTTTTGAATGAGCACGTGGTGCAACTGATGTTATTTATGCCCCAACAGCTTGTTTTTGAATGAGCACGTGGTGCACCTATTGTTTTTATGCCCCAACTGGTTCTTTATGAATGAGCACGTGGTGCAACTGATGTTAATTATGCCCCAACTGCTTGTTCTTGAATGAGCACGTGGTGCAACTGATGTTATTTATGCCCCAACTGCTTGTTTTTGAATGAGCACGTGGTGCAACTGATGTTATTTATGCACCAACTGCTTGATTTTGAATGAGCACGTGGTGCAACTGATGTTATTTATGCCCTAACTGCTTGTTTTTGAATGAGCACGTGGTGCAACTGATGTTACTTATGCCCCAACTGTTTGTTTTTGAAAGAGCACGTGGTGCAACTGATGTTATTTATGCCCCAACTGCTTGTTTTTGAATGAGCACGTGGTGCTACTGATGTTATTAATGCCCCAACTGCTTGTTTTTGAAAGAGCACGTGGTGCAACTGATGTTATTTTTGCCCCAACTGGTTGTTTTTGAATGAGCACGTGGTGCTACTTATGTTATTTATGCCCCAACTGCTTGTGTTTGAATGAGCACGTGGTGCAACTGATGTTATTTATGCTCCAACTGCTTGTTTTTTAATGAGCACGTGGTGCAACTGATGTTTTTTATGCCCCAACTGCTTCTTTATGAATGAGCACGTAGTGCAAATAATGTTATTTATGCCCCAACAGCTTGTTTTTTGAATGAGCACGTGGTGCAACTGATGTTATTTATGCTCCAACTGCTTCTTTTTTTAATGAGCACGTGGTGCAACTGATGTTTTTTATGCCCCAACTGCTTCTTTATGAATGAGCACGTAGTGAAAATAATGTTATTTATGCCCCAACAGCTTGTTTTTGATTGAGCACGTGGTGCAACTGATGTTATGTATGCCCCAACAGCTTGTTTTTGAATGAGCACGTGGTGCAACTGATGTTATTTATGCCCCAACTGCTTGTTTTTGAATGAGCACTTGGTGCAACTGATGTTTTTTATGCCCCAACTGCTTCTTTATGAATGAGCACGTGGTGCAACTGATGTAATTTATGCCCCAACAGCTTGTTTTTGAATGAGCACGTGGTGCAGCTGATGTTATTTATGCCCCAACTGCTTGTTTGTGAATGAGCACGTGGTGCAACTGATGTTAATTATGCCCCAACAGCTTGTCCTTAAAAGAGCACGTGGTGCAACTGATGTTATTTACGCCCCAACTGCTTGTTTTTGAATGAGCACGTGGTGCTATTGATGTTATTTATGCCCCAACTGCTTGTTTTTGAATGAGCACGTGGTGCAACTGATGTTATTTATACCCCAACTGCTTGTTTTTGAAAGAGCACGTGGTGCAACTGATGTTATCTATGCTCCAACTGGTTGTTTTTGAATGAGCACGTGGTGCTACTGATGTTATGTATGCCCCAACTGCTTGTGTTTGAATGAGCACGTGGTGCAACTGATGTTATTTATCCCCCAACTGCTTGATTTTGAATGAGCACGTGGTGCAACTGATGTTATTTATGCCCCAACTGCTTGTTTATGAATGCGCACGTGGTCCTACTGATGTTATTTATGCCCCAACTGCTTGTTTTTGAATGAGCACGTGGTGCAACTGATGGTAATTATGCCCCAACAGCTTGTTTTTAAAAGAGCACGTGGTGCAACTGATGTTATTTACTCCCCACCTGCTTGTTTTTGAATGAGCACGTGGTGCTAGTGACGTTATTTATGCCCCAACTGCTTGTTTTTGAATGAGCACGTAGTGCAACTGATGTTATTTATGCTCCAACTGCTTGCTTTTAATGAGCACTTGGTGCAACTGATGTTTTTTTATGCCCCAACTGCTTCTTTATGAATGAGCACGTGGTGCAACTGATTTACTTTATGCCCCAACAGCTTGTTTTTGAATGAGCACGTGGTGCAACTGATGTTATTTATGCCCAAACGGCTTGTTTTTGAATGAGCACGTGGTGCAACTGATGTTATTTATGCCCCAACTGGTTGTTTTTGAATGAGCACGTGGTGCTAGTGATATTATTTATGCTCCAACTGCTTGTTTTTGAATAAGCACGTGGTGCAACTGATGTTATTTATACCCCAACTGGTTGTTTTTGAATGAGCACGTGGTGCTACTGATGTTATTTATGCCCCAACTGGTTGTTTTTGAATGAGCACGTGGTGCTACTGATGTTATTTATGCCCCAACCGCTTGTGTTTGAATGAGAACGTGGTGCAACTGATGTTATTTATGCTCCAAATGCTTCTTTATGAATGAGCACGCAGTGAAAATAATGTTATATATGCCCCAAATGCTTGTTTTTGAATGAGCACGTGGTGCAACTTTTGTTATTTATGCCCCAACTGCTTGTTCATGATAGAGTACGTGGTTTAACTGATGTTATTTATTCCCCAAATGCTTGTTTTTGAATGAGCACGTGGTCCAACTGATGTTATTTATGCCCCAACTGCTTGTTTTTGAATGAGCACGTGGTGCAACTGATGTTATTTATGCCCCAACAGTTTGTTTTTGAATGAGCACGTGGTGCACCTATTGTTTTTATGCCCCAACTGCTTCTTTATGAATGAGCACGTGGTGCAACTGATGTTAATTATGCCCCAACTGCTTGTTTTTGAATGAGCACGTGGTGCAACTGATGTTATTTATGCCCCAACAGCTTATTTCTGAATGAGCACGTGGTGCAACTGATGTTATTTATGCCCCAACTGCTTGTTTTTGAAAGAGCACGTGGTGCAACTGATGTTATTTATGCCCCAACTGGTTGTTTTTGAATGAGCACGTGGTGCTACTGATGTTATTTATGCCTCAACTGCTTGTGTTTGAATGAGCACGTGGTGCAACTGATGTTATTTATGCTCCAACTGCTTGTTTTTTAATGAGCACGTGGTGCAACTGATTTTTTTTAAATGCCCCAACTGCTTCTTTATGAATGAGCACGTAGTGAAAATAATGTTATTTATGCCCCAACAGCTTGTTTTTGATTGAGCACGTGGTGCAACTGATGTTATTTATGCCCCAACAGCTTGTTTTTGAATGAGCACGTGGTGCAACTGATGTTATTTATGCCCCAACTGCTTGTTTTTGAATGAGCACTTGGTGCAACTGATGTTTTTTATGCCCCAACTGCTTCTTTATGAATGAGAGCGTGGTGCAACTGATGTAATTTATGCCCCAACAGCTTGTTTTTGAATGAGCACGTGGTGCAACTGATGTTATTTATGCCCCAACTGCTTGTTTTTGAATGAGCACGTGGTGCTAGTGATGTTATTTATGCCACAACTGCTTGTTTTTGAATGAGCACGTGGTGCAACTGATGTTATTTATACCCCAACTGCTTGTTTTTGAAAGAGCACATGGTGCAACTGATGTTATTTATGCCCCAACTGGTTGTTTTTGAATGAGCACGTGGTGCTACTGATGTTATTTATGCCCCAACTGCTTGTGTTTGAATGAGCACGTGGTGCAACTGATGTTATTTATGCCCCAACTGCTTGTTTTTGAATGAGCACGTGGTGCAACTGATGTTATTTATGCCCCAACTGCTTGTTTATGAATGCGCACGTGGTCCTACTGATGTTATTTATGCCCCAACTGCTTGTTTTTGAATGAGCACGTGGTGCAACTGATGTTATTTATGCTCCAACTTCTTGTTTTTGAATGAGCACGTGGTGCAACTGATGTTATTTATTCCCCAACTGCTTGTTTTTGAATGATCACGTAGTGCAACTGATGCTATTTATGCCCCAACTGGTTGTTTTTGAATGAGCACGTGGAGCTATTGATGTTATTTATGCCCCAACTGCTTGTTTTTGAATGAGCACGTGGTGCAACTGATGTTATTTATACCCCAACTGCTTGCTTTTGAAAGAGCACGTGGTGCAACTGATGTTATTTATGCCCCAACTGGTTGTTCCTGAATGAGCACGTGGTGCTACTGCTGTTAATTATGCCCCAACTGATTGTGTTTGAATGAGCACGTGGTGCAACTGATGTTATTTATGCTCCAACTGCTTGGTTTTTTAATTAGCACGTGGTGCAACTGATGTTTTTTATGCCCCAACTGCTTCTTTATGAATGAGCACGTAGTGCAAATAATGTTATTTATGCCCCAACAGCTTGTTTTTGAATGAGCACGTGGTGCAACTGATGTTATTTATGCTCCAACTGCTTCATTTTTAATGAGCACGTGGTGCAACTGATGTTTTTTATGCCCCAAATGCTTCTTTATGAATGAGCACGTAGTGAAAATAATGTTATTTATGCCCCAACAGCTTGTTTTTGAATGAGCACGTGGTGCAACTGATGTTATTTATGCCCCAACAGCTTGCTTTTGAATGAGCACGTGGTGCAACTGATGTTATTTATGCCCCAACTGCTTGTTCATGATAGAGTACGTGGTTTAACTGATGTTATTTAAGCCCCAAATGCTTGTTTTTGAATGAGCACGTGGTCCAACTGATGTTATTTATGCCCCAACTGCTTGTTTTTGAATGAGCACGTGGTGCAATTGCTGTTATTTATGCCCCAAACAGCTTGTTTTTGAATGAGCACGTGGTGCACCTATTGTTTTTATGCCCCAACTGCTTCTTTATGAATGAGCACGTGGTGCAACTGATGTTAATTATGCCCCAACTGCTTGTTTTTGAATGAGCACGTGGTGCAACTGATGTTATTTATGCCCCAACTGGTTGTTTTTGAATGAGCACGTGGTGCAACGGATGTTATTTATGCCCCAACTGCTTGTTTTTGAAAGAGCACGTGGTGCAACTGATGTTATTTATGCCCCAACTGGTTGTTTTTGAATGAGCACGTGGTGCTACTGATGTTATGTATGCCCCAACTGCTTGTGTTTGAATGAGCACGTGGTGCAACTGATGGTATTTATGCTCCAACTGCTTGTTTTTTAATGAGCAGGTGGTGCAACTGATTTTTTTTAATGCCCCAACTGCTTCTTTATGAATGAGCACGTAGTGCAAATAATGTTATTTATGCCCCAACAGCTTGTTTTTGAATGAGCACGTGGTGCAACTGATGTTATTTATGCCCCAACAGCTTGTTTTTGAATGAGCACGTAGTGCAACTGATGTTATTTATGCCCCAGCTGCTTGATTTTGAATGAGCACTTGGTGCAACTGATGTTTTTTATGCCCCAGCTGCTTCTTTATGAATGAGCACGTGGTGCAACTGATGTAATTTATGCCCCAAACAGCTTGTTTTTGAATGAGCACGTGGTGCAACTTATGTTATTTATGCCCCAACTGCTTGTTTTTGAATGAGCACGTGGTGCAACTGATGTTAATTATGCCCCAACAGCTTGTTTTTAAAAGAGCACGTGGTGCAACTGATGTTAGTTACGCCCCAACTGCTTGTTTTTGAATGAGCACGTGGTGCTAGTGATGTTATTTATGCTCCAACTGCTTGTTTTTGAATGAGCACGTGGTGCAACTGATGTTATTTATACCCCAACTGCTTGTTTTTGAAAGAGCACGTGGTGCAACTGATGTTATTTATGCCCCAACTGCTTGTTTTTGAATGAGCACGTGGTGCTACTGATGTTATTTATGCCCCAACTGCTTGTGTTTGAATGAGCACGTGGTGCAACCGATGTTATTTATGTCCCAACTGCTTGTGTTTGAATGAGCACGTGGTGCAACTGATGTTATTTATGCCCCAACTGCTTGTTTTTGAATGAGCACGTGGTGCAACTGATGTTATTTATGCCCCAACTGCTTGTTTATGAATGCGCACGTGGTCCTACTGATGTTATTTATGCCCCAACTGCTTGTTTTTGAATGAGCACGTGGTGCAACTGATGTTATTTATGCTCCAACTGCTTGTTTTTTAATGAGCACGTGGTGCAACTGATGTTTTTTATGCCCCAACTGCTTCTTTATGAATGAGCACGTAGTGCAAATAATGTTATTTATGCCCCAACAGCTTGTTTTTGAATGAGCACGTGGTGCAACTGATGTTATTTATGGCCCAACAGCTTGTTTTTGAATGAGCACGTGTTGCAACTGATGTTATTTATGCCCCAACTGCTTGTTCATGATAGAGTACGTGGTCTAACTGATGTTATTTATGCCCCAAATGCTTGTTTTCGAATGAGCACGTGGTGCAACTGATGTTATTTATGCCCCAACTGCTTGTTTTTGAATGAGCACGTGGTGCAACTGATGTTATTTATGCCCCAACTGCTTGTTTTTGAATGAGCACGTGGTGCAACTGATGTTTTTTTATGCCCCAACTGCTTCTTTATGAATGACCACGTGGTGCAACCGATGTTATTTATGCCCCAACTGCTTGTTTATGAATGCGCACGTGGTCCTACTGATGTTATTTATGCCCCAACTGCTTGTTTTTGAATGAGCACGTGGTGCAACTGATGTTATTTATGCTCCAACTGCTTGTTTTTGAATGAGCACGTGGTGCAACTGATGTTATTTATTCCCCAACTGCTTGTTTTTGAATGAGCACGTGGTGCAACTGATGTTATTTATGCCCCAACTGGTTGTTTTTGAATGAGCACGTGGTGCTATTTATGTTATTTATGCCCCAACTGCTTGTTTTTGAATGAGCACGTGGTGCAACTGATGTTATTTATACCCCAACTGCTTGCTTTTGAAAGAGCACGTGGTGCAACTGATGTTATTTATGCCCCAACTGGTTGTTCTTGAATGAGCACGTGGTGCTACTGCTGTTAATTATGCCCCAACTGCTTGTGTTTGAATGAGCACGTGGTGCAACTGATGTTATTTATGCTCCAACTGCTTGTTTTTTTAATTAGCACGTTGTGCAACTGATGTTTTTTATGCCCCAACTGCTTCTTTATGAATGAGCACGTAGTGCAAATAATGTTATTTATGCCCCAACAGCTTGTTTTTGAATGAGCACGTGGTGCAACTGATGTTATTTATGCTCCAACTGCTTGATTTTTAATGAGCACGTGGTGCAACTGATGTTTTTTATGCCCCAAATGCTTCTTTATGAATGAGCACGTAGTGAAAATAATGTTATTTATGCCCCAACAGCTTGTTTTTGAATGAGCACGTGGTGCAACTGATGTTATTTATGCCCCAACAGCTTGTTTTTGAATGAGCACGTGGTCCAACTGATGTTATTTATGCCCCAACTGCTTGTTTTTGAATGAGCACGTGGTGCAACTGATATTATTTATGCCCCAACAGCTTGTTTTTGAATGAGCACGTGGTGCACCTATTGTTTTTATGCCCCAACTGCTTCTTTATGAATGAGCACGTGGTGCAACTGATGTTAATTATGCCCCAACTGCTTGTTTTTGAATGAGCACGTGGTGCAACTGATGTTATTTATGCCCCAACAGCTTATTTTTGAATGAGCACGTGGTGCAACTGATGTTATTTATGCCCCAACTGGTTGTTTTTGAATGAGCACGTGGTGCAACTGATGTTATTTATGCCCCAACTGCTTGTTCTTGAAAGAGCACGTGGTGCAACTGATGTTATTTATGCCCCAACTGGTTGTTTTTGAATGAGCACGTGGTGCTACTGATGTTATGTATGCCCCAACTGCTTGTGTTTGAATGAGCACGTGGTGCAACTGATGGTATTTATGCTCCAACTGCTTGTTTTTTAATGAGCAGGTGGTGCAACTGATTTTTTTTTAATGCCCCAACTGCTTCTTTATGAATGAGCACGTAGTGCAAATAATGTTATTTATGCCCCAACAGCTTGTTTTTTGAATGAGCACTTGGTGCAACTGATGTTATATATGCTCCAACTGCTTGTTTTTTAATGAGCACGTGGTGCAACTGATGTTTTTTATGCCCCAACTGCTTCTTTATGAATGAGCACGTAGTGAAAATAATGTTATTTATGCCCTAACTGCTTGTTTTTGAATGAGCACGTGTTGCAACTGATGTTATTTATGCCCCAACAGCTTGTTTGTGAATGAGCACGTGGTGCAACTGATGTTATTTATGCCCCAACTGCTTGATTTTGAATGAGCACTTGGTGCAACTGATGTTTTTTATGCCCCAACTGCTTCTTTATGAATGAGCACGTGGTGCAACCGATGTTATTTATACCCCAACAGCTTGTTTTTGAATGAGCACGTGGTGCAACTTATGTTATTTATGCCCCAACTGCTTGTTTTTGAATGAGCACGTGGTGCAACGGATGTTAATTATGCCCCAACAGCTTGTTTTTAAAAGAGCACGTGGTGCAACTGATGTTAGTTACGCCCCAACTGCTTGTTTTTGAATGAGCACGTGGTGCTAGTGATGTTATTTATGCTCCAACTGCTTGTTTTTGAATGAGCACGTGGTACAACTGATGTTATTTATACCCCAACTGCTTGTTTTTGAAAGAGCACGTGGTGCAACTGATGTTATTTATGCCCCAACTGCTTGTTTTTGAATGAGCACGTGGTGCAACTGATGTTATTTATGCCCCAACTGCTTGTGTTTGAATGAGCACGTGGTGCAACCGATGTTATTTATGCCCCAACTGCTTGTGATTGAATGAGCACGTGGTGCAACTGATGTTATTTATGCCCCAACTGCTTGTTTTTGAATGAGCACGTGGTGCAACTGATGTTATTTATGCCCCAACTGCTTGTTTATGAATGCGCATGTGGTGCTACTGATGTTATTTATGCCCCAACTGCTTGTTTTTGAATGAGCACGTGGTGCAACTGATGTTATTTATGCTCCAACTGCTTGTTTTTTAATGAGCACGTGGTGCAACTGATGTTTTTTATGCCCCAACTGCTTCTTTATGAATGAGCACGTAGTGCAAATAATGGTATTTATGCCCCAACAGCTTGTTTTTGAATGAGCACGTGGTGCAACTGATGTTATTTATGCCCCAACAGCTTGTTTTTGAATGAGCACGTGTTGCAACTGATGTTATTTATGCCCCAACTGCTTGTTCATGATAGAGTAAGTGGTCTAACTGATGTTATTTATGCCCCAAATGCTTGTTTTCGAATGAGCACGTGGTGCAACTGATGTTATTTATGCCCCAACTGCTTGTTTTTGAATGAGCACGTGGTGCAACTGATGTTATTTATGCCCCAACTGCTTGTTTTTGAATGAGCACGTGGTGCAACTGATGTTTTTTTATGCCCCAACTGCTTCTTTATGAATGAGCACGTGGTGCAACCGATGTTATTTATACCCCAACTGCTTGTTTTTGAATGAGCACGTGGTGCAACTGATTTTATTTATGCTCCAACTGCATGTTTTTTAATGAGCACGTGGTGCAACTGATTTTTTTATGCCCCAACTGCTTGTTTGTGAACGAGCACGATACCCAGTAACATCACAAAACCCTTGTATTCCTGTACAAAATGGGTAAAACTTCCTGAAAGAAACAGCACCATATGAGGGGGTTGGTACCAATCCTCAACAAGTGCGCGACTCTGTCCAAACATGAAAAACCTCATCAAGAATGTAACGAACGCAATCATTACTAGAAGCCTGGAAGCTGATTGATTGAGTGATTGATTGATTGATTGATTTAGGAACCGACATCACAGCATTCAGGACATTCCCAATAGCTATCTCATCCCTCTCCCAAAACCATACAAGGATTATTCAAAGCTTGGCGGCTTTAGGATTATCTCACTTCAAAATACATTTGGGAAGGATTTAGAGAAGATAGTCGCTGTTAAGCTGCAGGATGTTTTGGAAAGGGGGAAGCTTCTTCCAAGAGGCCTGTGGAGCTACAGGCCAGGAAAAGATACCTGGTCAAATGCAACCACCTTTGCCTGTGACGTTTATGAAGAAACTGACAACAAGCAGCCAAAAGTAAGAAAATAAACTACAAGCTCCACCATAAACACCCCTACATAGCCAAGTCGAAAATTCGATTGGATTGGATTGGATTGTTGTCCCAATCATAACAGTGCATTTAGCACTGCTAAAACATGTCTGGAAGAGGTAAAGGCGCCAAGAGTCACCGCCATGGACGTCGTCTAACCCTAACCCTTTACCATATATTTTGTTATTGTCTGCTGCGCCCGCGCGTTCCCTAGCAATGTAGCACAACGGACAAATCCACAAGTGCTCAGTCTCCCTATGAAACCCGCCACAACACCACGTGTTGCAGGCCTTCTTATGTTTTAATTGTCAACCCCTTGAAATGTTGAGTTCTAAATAAGTCGCTGGGTTTCTAAGAACCGTAGCCCTCCGGACAAACCCGCAAGTGCTCAGTCTCACGCACACAAAGCAGACAAGACAGATAGGGAACTCTGGTGCATTCAGGAAGATTGTTAAACTGATGCCAATAGATAGGTGGTCACAAGTGTCCTTCACCCCAACTGACCTGGCTTAGAGAGAAGGTGTCCCAGTTCATGAAGAAGAGCGTGTGGCAGGACGGCTCCCATCTGAAGAAATGAACCACAGCCATCTTGGTTCTGAAGAATCCTCATGGCTCGCTTTATCAGCGGGTAAAGCATTACCAGTGGCCGTGAGCCCGGCGCTTCTATGAGTTCCTCCAGGAACGTTCAGGTTATGCCCCATAACTTCTAGAAGTCAACGTCGCTGGCACTACGGACTGCTGGTTCATGAAGAAAGGATCCTTCTCTGTCAGTCGGTCACTAAGTCACAGTCACTAAGTCACAGTCACTTGGTCACGTTGTCAGTCACAGCTACTCAGTCACAGTCACTCTGTCTGTTAGTCACTAAGTCAGAGTCAGTTACGGCGGGGACCCGATTCATTGGCATCCCCACCAGGCTTATAAGTTATGGCGCGGACCTGAGAGAGAGCTGTCCCAGTAGAAGGTCATGTCCAGGAGGCCACGCGGACCTGCCAGAGGTGTGTACTGGCAATACGCGCCGTTCTCGTGCTTTCTGTAATGATGATGCCTAGTGATGACTCTCCACCTGTGGTCAGTTCTGTCTGTAATGATGATGCCTGGTGATGACTCTCCACCTGTGGTCAGTTCTCTCTGTAATGATGATGCCTAGTGATGACTCTCCACCTGTGGTCAGTTCTCTCTGTAATGATGATGCCTGGTGATGACTCTCCACCTGTGGTCAGTTCTGTCTGTAATGATGATGCCTGGTGATGACTCTCCACCTGTGGTCAGTTCTGTCTGTAATGATGATGCCTGGTGATGACTCTCCACCTGTGGTCAGTTCTGTCTGTAATGATGATGCCTGGTGATGACTCTCAACCTGTGGTCAGTTCTGTCTGTAATGATGATGCCTGGTGATGACTCTCCACCTGTGGTCAGTTCTGTCTGTAATGATGATGCCTGGGGATGACTCTCCACCTGTGGTCAGTTCTGTCTGTAATGATGATGCCTAGTGATGACTCTCCACCTGTGGTCAGTTCTGTCTGTAATGATGGTGCCTGGTGATGACTCTCCACCTGTGGTCAGTTCTGTCTGTAATGATGGTGCCTGGTGATGACTCTCCGCCTGTTGTTAGTTCTGTCTGTAATGATGATGCCTGGTGATGACTCTCCACCTGTGGTCAGTTCTGTCTGTAATGATGATGCCTGGTGATGACTCTCCACCTGTGGTCAGTTCTGTCTGTAATGATGATGCCTAGTGATGACTCTCCACCTGAGGTCAGTTCTGTCTGTAATGATGATGCCTGGTGATGACTCTCCACCTGTGGTCAGTTCTGTCTGTAATGATGATGCCTGGTGATGACTCTCCACCTGTGGTCAGTTCTGTCTGTAATGATGATGCCTGGTGATGACTCTCCACCTGTGGTCAGTTCTGTCTGTAATGATGATGCCTGGTGATGACTCTCCACCTGTGGTCAGTTCTGTCTGTAATGATGATGCCTAGTGATGACTCTCCACATGTGGTCAGTTCTGTCTGTAATGATGATGCCTAGTGATGACTCTCCACATGTGGTCAGTTCTGTCTGTAATGATGATGCCTGGTGATGACTCTCCGCCTGTGGTCAGTTCTGTCTGTAATGATGATGCCTGGTGATGACTCTCCACCTGTGGTCAGTTCTGTCTGTAATGATGATGCCTGGCGATGACTCTCCACCTGTGGTCAGTTCTGTCTGTAATGATGATGCCTGGCGATGACTCTCCTCCTGTGGTCAGTTCTGTCTGTAATGATGATGCCTGGCGATGACTCTCCGCCTGTGGTCAGTTATGTCTGTAATGATGATGCCTGGTGATGACTCTGCGCCTGTGATCAGTTCTGTCTGTAATGATGATGCCTGGTGATGACTCTCCACCTGTGGTCAGTTCTGTCTGTAATGATGATGCCTGGTGATGATTCTCCACCTGTGGTCAGTTCTGTGTGTAATGATGATGCCTGGTGATGATTCTCCACCTGTGGTCAGTTCTGTCTGTAATGATGATGCCTGGTGATGACTCTCCACCTGTGGTCAGTTCTGTCTGTAATGATGATGCCTGGTGATGACTCTGCACCTGTGGTCAATTCTGTCTGTAATGAGGATGCCTGGTGATGACTCTGCATCTGTGGTCAGCTCTGTCTGTAATGATGATGCCTGGTGATGACTCTCCGCCTGTGGTCAGCTCTGTCTGTAATGATGATGCCTGGTGATGACTCTCCGCCTGTGGTCAGTTCTGTCTGTAATGATGATGCCTGGTGATGACTCTCCACCTGTGGTCAGTTCTGTCTGTAATGATGATGCCTGGTGATGACCCTCCGCCTGTGGTCAGTTCTGTCTGTAATGATGATGCCTGGTGACGACCCTCCACCTGTGGTCAGTTCTGTCTGTAATGATGATGCCTGGTGACGACTCTCCGCCTGTGGTCAGTTCTGTCTGTAATGATGATGCCTGGTGACGACTCTCCGCCTGTGGTCAGTTCTGTCTGTAATGATGATGCCTGGTGACGACTCTCCGCCTGTGGTCAGTTCTGTCTGTAATGATGATGCCTGGTGATGACTCTCCGCCTGTGGTCAGTTCTCTCTGTAATGATGATGACTGGTGATGACTCTCTGCCTGTGGTCACTTATGTCTGTAATGATGATGCCTGGTGATGACTCTCCACCTGTGGTCAGTTCTGTCTGTAATGATGATGCCTGGTGATGACTCTCCGCCTGTGGTCAGTTCAGTCTGTAATGATGATGCCTGGTGATGACTCTCCGCCTGTGGTCAGTTCTGTCTGTAATGATGATGCCTGGTGATGACTCTCCGCCTGTGGTCAGTTCTGTCTGTAATGATGATGCCTGGTGATGACTCTCCGCCTGTGGTCAGTTCTGTCTGTAATGATGATGCATGGTGATGACTCTCCGCCTGTGGTCAGTTCTGTCTGTAATGATGATGCCTGGTGATGACTCTCCACCTGTGGTCAGTTCTGTCTGTAATGATGATGCCTGGTGATGACTCTCCACCTGTGGTCAGTTCTGTCTGTAATGATGATGCATGGTGATGACTCTGCACCTGTGGTCAGTTCTGTCTGTAATGATGATGCCTGGTGATGACTCTACACCTGTGGTCAGTTCTGTCTGTATTGATGATGACTGGTGATGACTCTCCACCTGTGGTCAGTTCTTTCTGTAATGATGATGCCTGGTGATGACTCTCCACCTGTGGTCAGTTCTGTGTGTAATGATGATGCCTGGTGATGACTCTCCACCTGTGGTCAGTTCTGTCTGTAATGATGATGCCTGGTGATGACTCTCCACCTGTGGTCAGTTCTGTCTGTAATGATGATGCCTGGTGATGACTCTCCACCTGTGGTCAGTTCTGTCTGTAATGATGATGCCTGGTGATGACTCTCCACAGTGGTCAGTTCTGTCTGTAATGATGATGCCTGGTGATGACTCTCCACCGGTGGTCAGTTCTGTCTGTAATGATGATGCCTGGTGATGAATCTCCACCTGTGGTCAGTTCTGTCTGTAATGATGATGCCTGGTGATGACTCTCCAGGTCAGTTCTGTCTGTAATGATGATGCCTGGTGATGACTCTCCACCTGTGGTCAGTTCTGTCTGTAATGATGATGCCTGGTAATGACTCTCCACCAGTGGTCAGTTCTGTCTGTAATGATGATGCCTGGTGATTACTCTCCACCGGTGGTAAGTTCTGTCTGTAATGATGATGCCTGGTGATTACTCTCAACCGGTGGTCAGTTCTCTCTGTAATGATGATGCCTAGTGATGACTCTCCACTTGTGGTCAGTTCTGTCTGTAATGATGATGCCTGGTGATGACTCCACCTGTGGTCAGTTCTGTCTGTAATGATGATGCCTGGTGATGACTCTCCACCTGTGGTCAGTTCTGTCTATAATGATGATGCCTGGTGATGACTCTCCACCGGTGGTCAGTTCTGTCTGTAATGATGATGCCTGGTGATGACGCATGATAATCTTCAATTTTTGTTTACATACCAAAAATTTCGATGGACATATATATGTATATATGAAAATTCTAGGTAGATTCCTTGTGAACTGTTTTAAAATTGAAATCTTGTCATATAGAAGGTACGATGTTACGGTAAGAACCTATAAAAGAAATAAATTAAGATGTTAGGTTGCTGAACGAAGAAGAAGTATAAGTTCACGAAGAAATGTTACAGAACATAGCGGTTGGCTATAAGATATAAGTAGAGCAGTAGAGTTGTAGGAGTATAAAGAGTAATGAATAAAACTGAGTGGTTAGGAGGGAGTTGTTTAAGACGGGTAAGCGGGTTGCTTGTGATTTTTGTAGTTGGGAGAATAACGTTGGGTTTAAGACTATCTGGGGTAAAATGAGCAAGAATATGAGTATAACTAGGGGCTTATAGGTTTAGCTTGGGTGAGTTTGGAATTAAGACTTTTCGGGGAAAAGTCTTGTTAGGGTAGGAAGGTAATATAACAGAGTAGCCTGTTATACGGGGTTTAGTTAGGTGGCACGGCGTGCAAGGGGAAAGAAATAGATCTATTAGCTGATGTACGCGTGAGCACCCGTAGTTAGGGATCTAGGGACGCTCACGCGTTGACGTAAGGGGAGGGTAGAGATTAGTTACCATCTACTACTCAAGCCGACAAGACGTGAGACTCCATCCATGTAATATGCCACGTTTTTGATACGACTAAGTTCTTGTAATAAACTCAGATAGTTTCTACGGCTTGACTTCAGCGTTAATACTTCGTGTCTTGTCGCTCTGTCACACAAACCCTGTCTATGACTTTATATTTATAAAAGGAAAAGAAAATGAAAATGCAGAATTTACAAAGGTAATAATGAAAAATCTAAAATGGAGAAATAAGAAATTTATATAAAATACTAGCTGACCCGGCCCGGCTTCGCCCAGTCCTTGGTGGGGAGCATCTCATTTAATTCATATAAGTAGTCATATAAGTTCCCGTTCCCGTTACCGACTATCTGTCTGTCTGTCTGTCTGTCTGTCTGTCTGTCTGTCTGTCTGACCCGGCCCGGCATCGCCCAGCTCCTGGTGTGGAGCATCTCATTTAATTCATATAAGTAGTCATATAAGCTCACGTTCCCGTTCCCGACTATCTATCTGTCTGTCTGTCTGTCTATCTGTCTGTCTATCTGTCTGATCCGGCCCGGCTTCGCCCAGCCCCTGATGGGGAGCATCTCATTTAATTCATATGAGTAGTCATATAAGTTCCCGTTCCCGACTGTCTGTCTGTCTGTCTGTCTGTCTGTCTGTCTGTCTGTCTGTCTGTCTGTCTGTCCGTCTGTCTGTCTGTCTAATCATTTATTGGTTGCAGTTAGAACAACCTTAGATAAACGAAGACCAACTTACAAAAAGCATTAGAAAGAGCACTTAAAAGATCTTTACATCTTCCCCAACAATTAACTTGGGTAAATGGAGCAGCGGCAGCAGCAGCAGAAGAAGAAGAAAAAGGAGGAGTAGGAGCTGGGAGGAGGAAGAGGGAGGAGGAGGGAGGAGGAGGAGAAAGAGGGAGGATGGGGGTAGGAGGTGGAGGAGGGGAGAGGAGGAGGAGAATATAACGCATATGCCTGTAGATTTAATAATGGCTGAAGTTGTTCCATGTCTTCTTAGAGTTGGCGACAGTGTAAAGAAATATAAAATCTTCAAACTTGATAGAGATAAGGTAACTATTATTTATTTATTCTTTAAGCAAAAACAGATGAGTTACAATGTTATGCATTATGCATTATTTTTATGAAAACTTTGAAAATGCCTTACAGATTGTATCATTATTTATTATAACTGCCGGTACATAACTATGGACAAAGAGTTTATAAATCTTTGAAAACGATGCCACAATATGACTATAAGTTATACAGAACAGTTATGCCCCTTGAAATAACTTTTACAGAGTTATTTCCCCTGAGATATATGAAATTATAATGAAAAATGAAAAATGAAATAATATTGGGTAAGCAGCCGATTTCACACTAAAAAAATATGACAGTTGGCTGCTCTGGAATGCAAGGAAGACGTGTAGAAAATTTCATCTCAATCGGATGGGCCGTTCGCGAGCGCATAAAGGACATATGGACAAACAGACAGACAGACAGACAGACAGACAGACAGACAGACGGAGATCGCCTTTTATATATAAGATAAAGAAAATAAAGTCGATGCGCAGGTTTCGGTGGGTGCGCGAGCAGGTGCGGCTTTCGGTGGGTGCGCGCGCAGGTGCGGCTTTCGGTGGGTGCGCGCGCAGGTGCGGCTTTCGGTGGGTGCGCGCGCAGGTGCGGATTTCGGTGAGTGTGCGCGCAGGTGCGGATTTCGGTGGGTGGGTGCGCATATGCGGATTTCGGTGGGTACGCGCGCAGGTGCGGATTTCGGTGGGTGCGCGCGCAGGTGCGGATTTCGGTGCGCGCGCAGGTGCGGATTTCGGTGGGTGCGCGCGCAGGTGCGAATTTCGGTGGGTGCGCGCGCAGGTGCGGATATTCGGTGGGTGCGCGCACAGGTGCGGATTTCGGTGGGTGCGCAGGTGCGGATTTCGGTGGGTGCGCAAATTGATTGGTGCATAATTTGGCAGAACTTGCCAGGTGCGTTCGCAGGATTATACTTTGGCCGGTGTGTGGATAGGAGTGTGGGAACATATGCTTGATTTGGCATGTGTGCATCTGAAGATGCATGCACGGATGCATAATTACAAAGGAGAACACGCAGGTGCCTAATTTGGCTGGTGTGCACACAGGTGCTTAATATGGTAGGTGCATAATTTGATGGGCCCGAAAATGGGTAGTTATGATTGCAGTTGCATAATTTGGTAGTGCATAATTTGATAGTGCATGCTCTGGTGAATAATATGTTTGGGGGTAACTTGGTAAGTTCATGCGCAAGTACATAATTTGTTTGGTGCGCACGCAGGTGCATGCTTTGGTAGGTGCACGTGCCGGTGCATAATTTATTTGGTGTAAGCGCAGGTTCATAATTTGGTAGGTGAATGCACTAGTACGAAGTTTGGTAGGTGTGCATGCAGTTGCCTAATTTAGTAGGTTCGTAAACAGATGCGTAATTTGGTAGATGCGTAAGCAGGTATGTAAATTGGTCCTGTTGCCATAGGAGAAATGGTAGTTGTATTTGGTAGGTGCATAATTTGATGGGTGAGTAATTTTGTAGTTATAATTGCAGTTGCATAATTTTGTAGGTGCATAATTTGGAAGGGAATTTGGTAGGTGTGCATGCAGGTGCGTAATTTAGTAGGTCCGTACACAGATGCGTAATTTGGTAGATGCGGTGTAGCTATGTAAATTGGTCCTGTTGCCACAGGAAAACTTATCCACGTATCACATTCATATGATGCCACAGGAAAGATGGTCCACAAAACGAATAAACTAAACTAAGATGGTCCACGAAACACATTCGTATGTTACCACAGGAAAAATAGTCCACGACTCGCATTCGTATGTTGCCACAGGAAAGATGGTCCACGACTCACAGTGGTAAGTTGCCACAGGAAAAATGGTCCACGACCTCTATTCATTTGCTGACGCAGGAAAGATGCTCCACGACTCACATATGCGTGTCTGAAAATCTCACTGAATGCTTTTGGAATTCAACATGACACCTGGGAGACTGCAACCAGAGACCGAAATTCGGGGCGTGCATCATTACGCAATAGTGCAGTCACGTGTGAGGCAACCAGGACTGCAAGAGCTGTGAAGAAAAGGCAGGGCAGAAAAACCACTGCAGGAAATCCTCCTCCAGAAACTTTAAGCATTCCTTGTCCACATTGTCAAAGAACATTTCGAGCCAAAATAGGTCTTATCAGCCATCTTAGATCTCACGGCTCCACACTTTCAACCCCACTGGATGAAATGAATGGTCATCATCATTCTTGATGGACAAACAACACACATGTGTGTTGCTGTAATAAAGATAGTCCATGAATCGCATTCGTATGCTGCCACAGGAAAGATGGTCCACAACTCGCATCCATATGTTGCCACAGTAAAGATGCATGTACTGAACAAATATTATCTTTAACTTATTTGCTGGTGCAATATCGGCAGGGAATTCTGAATAAATGTTTTCTTTGTCCGTTATAGAACGCCGATGTCAATCCCAGCATTTATTGGCCGCGTGTAATTTTCTAAGCAATTTTACGTTCAGTGTTGTTTTTCCCCTCATTACTTTCTTGTACAATACTTCCAAATCACCTGCGGCTGAATTCGAACAGCATGTCGGGATTGTGCAATGCGTTCATAACCCCTAAACCACAAGCACATTTTCAATATCTAATTATATCATTCTTAATATGCTATTGTGAGCAAGACCCAACCATCAGATATGAAGGGGAACTTGAGGAATTGAAAACTATTAAAATAGTTGTCGGACAACAATTTATTTTAGTTACAACTTCAAGTTTTCAACATTTACCGCCAGGCGTTAGTGAGGATTACTCAGACACCAGGCAAAGAACAAAGGGGTTACATGTCAGTTTAATAATAGTATAAAAGTAAAATTGTTTAATTCTGTCGTAGAAACTCTGTAGACTGTTGATTTGATTCTCTTGTGGAAGTCTTCTAAAAGTGCATATATGCTTTCAACTTTCTTATATGCCTTTGCCAACTTTGGAGAAGACTGTAGTTATGTACCAGCCAGCTCCGGGGATTAATTACACAGTGCCGAATGTAAAAGTGAATGGTCATAGACTAGGTGCTGTGAACAAATTTACCTATCTTGGCAGCTGCCACAATCAATTGATGACGAAGTGAATGCAATAATCTCCAAGCCCAGCGCGGCCTTTGGCAGCCTGTACACGAATGTGTGGGACAGAAATAGAATAAGCCTGCAAACAAAGCTGAAAGTCTACAATGCAGTCGTATTATCCACACTGCTATATGCTTGTGAAAAATGGACTGTTTACCAGCGACACACCAGGAAATTAAACCACTCCCACACAATCTGCCTTAGGAAGCTCAATCAATCAATCAATCATGTGCCATGCCGGAAAGAGTTGGCGTTCATGACTCGCCATTTCACTCGATCATCAGAGTCGTGGATCAACTCAGTGTTCCAGTCTAGACCATGCCATGTGGCCAAGCCATCCAGGTATTTACCTCTCGGTCTTCCCCTAGGTCTGCTCCCTTCGAACTTGCCAGTTGTCACTAAGTTCTCCAATCCATTTCTTCTCATAACATGTCCAAAATAGATTTGACTGTCTACGTTTCTCATTTGTTTCCTGTAGTACTTGGTCATTGGTTTTTCTGTCTGCCCATGGTATTCTTTGCATTTTCCTCAGAAACCACATTTCTGCAGCCATCAGATGTTTTTCAGCTTGACTGCTCATTGTCCAAGTTTCCCATTCATACAAAAGAACAGGCTCTATGTAACACCTCAACACTCTTTTTCTCGTTTCAATTGACATCTTTTTATTGGTCAGTATGTTTTTCATCTTGCTAAAGGCTACTTTCGCCATGGCGATTCTTGTTCTAATCCCTACAAGGCATCTCCCATAAGATGTTATGACTTTTCCGAGATAAATGTACCGATTCACTTGTTGAAGAACATTCCCATTTACTTGTATATTACATTGTGGTATTTCGTTCTTCCTGGTGACGACCATAATCTGTATCTTTTTACAATTTAATTTTAATCCCAGTTGTTCACTGTGTGCAACAACCGCATCTACTTATTGTTGCAGATCTTACCCATTGTCTGCAATCAATACTGTATCATCTGCATATCTAATGCTATTGATGTTTCGTCCTCCAATGCTGATTCCATTCATATCTTCTAATTTCTGAAAATATTTTCACTGTATAGGAAAAAAAGATCTGGAGACATTACACATCCCTGCCTAACACCTCTCTTAATAGGCTGATATTGTCCTTCTTCATTATCAATCCTTATGGCAGCTTGTTGTTTCCAATATATGTTTTTTATAAGTCTTTCCCATCAATTTGTAGATCTTCAAGCATATCTACCATGTTGACATGTCTTACTCTATCGAAAGCGTTTGTGTAGTCAATAAAGGAAAGATGTATATCTTTGTTTACTTCTATAGAGCGTTAAATAACTGAACGCAGCATATACGCAGCATTTACTGTACCCTTTCCTTCTACAAACCCACATTGTTCTTCCCCTATATCAGGTTGTATTTTCTTCCTCACTCTTTGCATGATAATTCGTAGCAAAATCTTTGTGATGTGACTCATTATACTAATTGTTCTATGTTGATCACAGTCTTAGGCTCCTGATTTCTTTGGGATTGCAATAAATTCAGAATTACATAATTCAGAAGGTATATGTCCGTTATCATATATTGAGTTCAGCAGTCTGGTGACTTGATCTATTCCATTCTCTTCTAAAGCTTTAATCATTTCTGTTGTGATGTTATCTGAACCGGGGGCCTTGCCAACTTTCATATGTTTAAGAACATTTCGAACCTCCAAATAGGAAGCTGTTGAAGAGTAAATGGCAAGATAAGATTCCAGACACTGAAGTTCTAGAAAGAGCGTCCATGTCCAGTATCGACACTCTACTAATAAAGAATCAGGTTCGCTGGGCTGGTCACCTGACTCGCATGCCAGATCACAGGCTCCCTAAACGAATTTTTTTACGGCGAGCTGCGTTGTGGCAAACGCTCTCAAGGAGACCAGAGGAAACGCGTTATGGACACTATGAAGATCTCACTAAAAGCTTTTGGAATTCATCACAAAACTTGGGAGACTGCTATCAAAGACAGAAATTCGTGGCGTGCATGATTACGCAAGGGTGTAGTCAAATGTGAAGCAAACAGGACTGCAAGAGCTGTAAAAAAGAAAAGGCTGGACAGAAAAACCAATGCAGGAGATCCTCTTCCTGAAACTTTCAGCATTCTTTGCCCACAATGTCAAAGAACATTTCAACGAAAACATAGGCATTACCAGCCGTCTTAGAACTCACGGCTCCAAACTTTCAACCCCACTGGATGAAATGAATAGTCATCATCATTCTTGGTGGACAAAACCATGAAGACTAATTCCATCGAGTAACGTATTCACAAGTTTCAAATTTAGTTTATCTTTTTTTCGTGCGTTGTGAGCACATGCGCCTGACTGCACTCCTTGTGAGGTTACATCACAAAGGGCGGGGGGGGGGGGGGGGAGAGAGAGAGAGAATGGTATATTATGTCCTCTCCAATGTCAGAAAGCGTTGTTTTCCACATTCATTCTGTGAACTCTTGCCTTTGTCCATTTGATTCCTCCATGACATCAACTAATTCTTCAAGCCAGAGCTAATTTAACAACAGTTTTAAGTTTCATATCGGAGCAATGAATATCCAAACCTTCCCCAGAGACAAGTGCTTCCTCTGCATTGGCAATGATCACTCAATTCAAAATAAAATGTCGTATGTCTATGTGAATGGCCTATGCTTGAGTTCAAAAGCGAGCGAATACCTCCCCCCCCCCCCCCCCCCCCCCCCCCAAAAAAAAAAATACCTTGGCAATCCAGGGAGTTCGCAACGTTCGTCTCAGAGCCGCACATTTCTATTGCTTCCAAACTTTTTCCGAATTCTTCTTCCATATTCCATGTTTTACTGCCATACACCAGAATAGGTTTGATGTAACCTTCCAGTACTTTCTTTCTGACACAGTATCATCATAACAGGAGAAAACATAAAAACACTTATTATACAAAAGACGAAAAAATGAGACAGGATGAAACAACTATCAACATTCATTCAGTAGAGAAGTCATGTCTTGTTATTCCTTAAGATCATGCGCCAGTTTGTCATAGAATCTCTTCATGACCTCCTCATCTCCTTCATGTTCCGGGCCAGGATAAGGCAGGTAGGTGTTGGTTTTAATGTAACGGAGAAGCTTCACGTCCAGTTCCCTGTTGGGAATGTCCTCCTTCAGAAGGAACATCAGCACCTGCCGCCCTGTGTGGACAGCTTCCATGGTCGCCATCTGTGATTTTAAGACAATTAGTCTTGTTTGAAGAAAATTAAGCAAACAAAATGACAATTGTAGATTAGGTATTTATTTTCTTATTTCTGGACTGTTTTGAAAAATGTAACAAAATTTCCTTTAGGCGATCAGCATGGCCGAATGGATAAGAGCCCTCGCTCTTAAATAGCCGTTGTGCTGATGCCGAGGTAGCGGGTTCAACCCCTACACCGATCAGTTGAACTAAACTGTTGGCTTTTTGTCCTTGACTTGGAACGTAAATAACAAGCACATCAGATATTTGGGGGGATTCGCCTGATGGCGAGGGACACTAGTAATAGGGAAAGCTAACCCACACGCAAAAGTTAGTCCAGAACACTAAAAGTAGTAGCACATGTATAGACTGCGTTTGTATTCAAAGCGTAAAAACAACTTCTACTTTGTTAAATTAAGAATATATAGGAAAGATACCGAGTGTCAGTTCACTGAAATGTATTATATAATGTATATAACATTAATTACAATCAATTTATATTCTGTCTCATTCACTATCCTTAAAAAAAAGGAGGATGATCCATTTAGGGAGTCCCCGTGGCGAAGTGGATACGCCGCCTGCCTCACGATTTGAAGGTTATTAGTTTGATTCTAGCCTATGTCGTTCGGTTCACGAGTTCAATTTTCTATGAGACGTATGAGGATCCTCGCTAGAGTTCGTGCTATATGCCGTCGCTTTCGGCATGCCGCCCTGCGGAAATAGACCAAGCCATATGGGATACACTCGGTGCATTGAATTCGATCACCCTGACTTTTAAATCCTGTTTAATCTGTATCATCTTACTTCTTTTTAAGATGCTATCTTGTCACTTTTGTTTCAAATGTTCTTGTTCTAGTTACTTTTGTCAATGTTCGTCTTATTTTTCTTGTTAATTTTCTTCTGGTTTCTCTTGTTCTTGCTCGTTTTTATTCCTCTGTTTTTTTGTTCTTCCCATTATTCTAATTGTTGTACTTGTTGTTGTAATTTTTTAGTCATGTTCTTTTTGTTCTGGTTATTCTTGTTGTTAGTTTTCTTTCTTTTCTTCTTATCATTGTCCATTTTGTCCTTTTAATTCTTGGTTCCTTGTTCTACTCGTTATTTTTATAATCTGCGTTCTTGTTGTGCATCTCCTTGTTCTTGTTACTTTTGGTGTCTTTTTTGTATTCATTTTGTGTTTATTTAGGTCTTTCCTTGTTCCTCTTGTTCTGATTCTTCCTCTTATTCTTCATCTTGATCTTCTTCCTATTGGTCTTGTTCTTCCTGATCATTTTGTTCTAATTCGGATCCTTATTGCGCTTTATCTCCTTCATGTTCTTCTTCTTGTCCTTGGTCTTCGTTATCTTTGTCTCTTGTCCGTGTTGTTGTTGTTGTTGTTCTCCTCCTCCTCCTCCTTGTTCTTGTTCTTGTTCTTGTTCTTGTTCTTGTTCTTCTTCTTCTTCTTCTTCTTCTTCTTCTTCTTCTTCTTCTTCTTCTTCTTCTTCTTCTTCTTCTTCTTCTTCTTCTTCTCAAGCGGCGGCGAAGAAGGCTTATGCTGCTTATTTTCTCCTCCTCCTCCTCCTCCTCCTCCTCCTCCTCCTTCTTCTTCTTCTTCTTCTTCTTCTTCTTCTTCTTCTTCTTCTTCTTCTTCTTCTTCTTCTTCTTCTTCTTCTTCTTCTTCTTCTTCTTCTTCTTCTTCTTCTTCTTCTTCTTCTTCTTCTTCTTCTTCTTCTCAAGCGGCGGCGAAGAAGGCTTATGCTGCTTATTTTCTCCTCCTCCTCTTTCTTATTCTTCGCCTTCTTTAACTCACGAAGTATCACGCAAACATTAGCCTTAACCTTAACGGTGTCTTTTAGGGCAGCAACAATGTATGTTCGGAAGTTCTTAGTTACTTCCAATCTGTTGTTTTTCTCTACACAGTACACGCCTGTACATATAACAGTTGTATCAGGTACTGGTATGTCTCCCACAGTTATGCCAGACACTCATATAACACATTATTATTCCATTACTAGAATGGCATTTGTCCGGAATCAAGGGGTCAAAATAAATAGAGAAAAAGCCAAAAACATATGAAGAAGAGAAGCAGGAATGAAGAAGTAAAACAGAGACAGAAATGAATAATATTAAGCGAGGACATGGAAGGATCTGCATAAGATAGCTAAGGAAAGAAGGACTTGGACTGAGTTGGTTGAGGACCGATGCTTCAATTGGGGATAACGGGTGACACAAGAAGACTTCCCTGCATCACGAAGTGACACCAGATAGTTTAAAGATGGAAAGTCCCCTATCTCACAGCTACATGAGGTTCTCCAATGGTTGTCAACATCTAGGCTACACAATGGCATCTGGTCCAAGATATGGTACAGAGGTAAAGAAAAGTATCAGCCTGTGTAAAGATTATTGTAAAAGAATGACTAACGTCCTTAAAATCAGAAATATCATAAATGCAACAACTCGCTGACTGAAAAGTTGTGTGTGACATCTTCATCCCTTTGAATGCGAATGGTGGACGATGAGCACTGAAATTGTGAAGAAAGATTGACTATCAAACATATAATGAATAAATGGGTAAATTAACTTATATTGCACCATACAAGGTAAGTGAATGAACGAGCGAGCGAACGAACGAATGAACGAACACACTTTATTTTCAAAGGGTTAAACATTTTGCCCGCAGACCTGTCTGACGTGTTGCCTTTCTTATCTGTCCGCTCTCATACATTATTTCATTCATACATCACTTACGAAGCTAATCTTAAACAACAACGACAACAACAGACACAATATGCATTATAACGCTAGTATTGGACGACAACAACGATAACAACAATAACAACAGCAACAACAACAGCAAGAGCAACAACAACAGTAAAAACCGCAGCAGCAACCTTCGTCGGCAACTGGTCTAGGATGGATGCTCCGACAGTCAGACAGGATAGAGAATTGCCTTGCTGATCCGGCAGCATCTGCAGCTTGTCTTGTTCCAGTCGTATTGATAATACCTTAGCTCTGGAGTAAAGTAGGCAGGCCTAAAGAGGGATCATGCTGCATGGGCAACAAATGGTCTCTAAATTCAGCCCAGGCTTTGTGCTATGGAGAGGTGTAACTCCATTTTACAAACTATCGTCTATAAAGACGGCAAGGTGCCAGTTTAGAAGATTAGAAACCATAACCACTAAACCATCTCCAGACGAGGCACCCCAAGAAGAAGACAGACTGTTCTCACCTGCAGCTCATAGTTACACCAGGTACTCTCCAGCAAGTTACGTGTAAGAACTACCAGGGTCTTCCTACTTTCTGCCACAGCCATCACGATATTGGAGGCGATGTAGGTCCCAGCCACAAAGTCTCGTGTGTGATTGAGAAGCTTCAAACCGCGGTTCTCTAGCTCTGGGATGGGAGGAATAAAACTACAATTATTATGCGTGATTGTGTCTCTGGGTATTGATTACGGAAAATCTTCACAATGTTCCAATCTCGTTTATACCCTCGTATGGGAGCTGTGGATTTGCAATGGCTAGGACACTTACCTGACCGTTCTGTGGCCACGTGTTCGAATCTACATAGAGACTTGGATTTCTAGGTCGACCCAGTCTAAAATATGTACCTGGAAATTTTCAGGGAAATAACATCGACCTGCACGATATTAATGACATTACACATTGAGTGACGACTGTTCTAATATATATGGCTAGCATCGTGTAACCAATTACGTCTCATGGCGTACATCGTCCTCTAAAGTCTTTGTCGTCATCATCAACACTATTACCAATCACCACCACAATCATCTCCATTGCCAACATCATTACTAGTCAGCGTTATTTTCATCTAAACACGGACGCCATAAATAGAATATTGTTTCCCTTATTTCATCTATTTTCGATCTCTTCTTCTGATTTGCCATTTGATGATATTATACTTCCTGCCACATCACAGAAAAGAATGAGTTAGGTTTCACACAACTAAACCACGAGTAGATGCTAATAAGATAGTACTTTGTACACCTATAAGCATCAGTAGGAAACGCATTAATTTGCGTAATAAAAATACGTCACGGACAAGGAGTCATCTAACAACCCGAAGGGTACAATTTCACTTTGGCACGGAACATCGAGACATACACTACGTTTTTGAACAGCACACTGACAGAAGCCAGTAGTCATTTTAAAGAGATCGTTTGGATTCACACTAGGACTTACAAGTTAACAGTCGGGGCATGTACACGAAACGATATACAGCGCACGCGCCTAAACAATAGCTACTCACGCCATTCAGGCCGTTTTTAGATCAGCATCAGTTATCGAGGGACGAGAGATATGGCTTAGGGAAGGCAGATGAACATTCAAAATATTGTACGTCAGCGGTATAGCGGTGACTAACGTGAACCTGTGCGAAAAATGATAGAAGGGAGCTGGGCGGTTGGAGTGGCCGGGTGGAGTGGTGTATGTGGTTATGCAGCACTGCGAATAAATCTGTCAATGAGTTTTGACGCCAGCCAAAGGTCTTGTTGAGTTTATTCGAGAGACACCATGTCAATATCATCGTCGTGCGCATAAGAGCCCACACGCAGTTTGAAGTGGTACTTTGTAATCATCATCCACCTAGATAACCATACGAGTGAACAATCGAGTCAAGCATACAACATCATCAAAGAACGAACACTCAACGAGAGTAGTACTTCCTCCTGTCCCATGACACTTCCTAAGTACTTGAAGCTCTTTATTTGTTTCAGTGGGTGTTCTCTTAGATGATGTTACAGTTCCTTCTTTTCATTGAATAAAAATGTGTCCAGACCACAACAAGGATACAAATAAGTAACATATTATTATTTTAATGTAATGACCTGGTTTTGTGGGGCATAAATTAACATGCATCAGTGGCCACCATATTGCTACAGAAAGCTGTACATATATTTGTTGCATGGGCGGATAGATGGTGTGTCAGCATAAACACTGACAAGTGCAGCACCACTCTATTTACTCTCTCTCCCCGAAACAAAATACATAGATCATCCAGATAAATGGAACGCCCCTAAGAGAAGATAAAGAACCAACATACCTTGGTGTAACATTTGATGACAGGTTGACATGGAGAAAACATATCAAAAAAGCTGTAGCAAAAGCCAGAAGGAAAATAGCCATCCTGAGAAAGCTAAGTGGTACCACATGGGGAGCCAGTAGGAAAATACTTAGCATACGACCACACCTGGAATACGGGTCAACTGCGTGGTGTTCAGTATCAAAAACCACACTACAAGAGCTGGACAAGGTGCAAAATCAAGCTCTTAGAGTCATCACAGGAGGGATGAGATCAACCCCTTTTTGTAGCAATGGAGAAAATGGGGAGGACACAAGCACTGAGAGAACGCAGAGATACAAAAACACTAATACAAGCAGAAAAGTTCCTCAGCCCAGCGCGGCCTTTGGCAGCCTGTACACGAATGTGTGGGACAGAAATAGAATAAGCCTGCAAACAAAGCTGAAAGTCTACAATGCAGTCGTATTATCCACACTGCTATATGCTTGTGAAAAATGGACTGTTTACCAGCGACACACCAGGAAATTAAACCACTCCCACACAATCTGCCTTAGGAAGCTCAATCAATCAATCAATCATGTGCCATGCCGGAAAGAGTTGGCGTTCATGACTCGCCATTTCACTCGATCATCAGAGTCGTGGATCAACTCAGTGTTCCAGTCTAGTCCATGCCATGTGGCCAAGCCATCCAGGTATTTACCTCTCGGTCTTCCCCTAGGTCTGCTCCCTTCGAACTTGCCAGTTGTCACTAAGTTCTCCAATCCATTTCTTCTCATAACATGTCCAAAATAGATTTGACTGTCTACGTTTCTCATTTGTTTCCTGTAGTACTTGGTCATTGGTTTTTCTGTCTGCCCATGGTATTCTTTGCATTTTCCTCAGAAACCACATTTCTGCAGCCATCAGATGTTTTTCAGCTTGACTGCTCATTGTCCAAGTTTCACATTCATACAAAAGAACAGGCTCTATGTAACACCTCAACACTCTTTTTCTCGTTTCAATTGACATCTTTTTATTGGTCAGTATGTTTTTCATCTTGCTAAAGGCTACTTTCGCCATGGCGATTCTTGTTCTAATCCCTACAAGGCATCTCCCATAAGATGTTATGACTTTTCCGAGATAAATGTACCGATTCACTTGTTGAAGAACATTCCCATTTACTTGTATATTACATTGTGGTATTTCGTTCTTCCTGGTGACGACCATAATCTGTATCTTTTTACAATTTAATTTTAATCCCAGTTGTTCACTGTGTGCAACAACCGCATCTACTTATTGTTGCAGATCTTACCCATTGTCTGCAATCAATACTGTATCATCTGCATATCTAATGCTATTGATGTTTCGTCCTCCAATGCTGATTCCATTCATATCTTCTAATTTCTGAAAATATTTTCACTGTATAGGAAAAAAAGATCTGGAGACATTACACATCCCTGCCTAACACCTCTCTTAATAGGCTGATATTGTCCTTCTTCATTATCAATCCTTATGGCAGCTTGTTGTTTCCAATATATGTTTTTTATAAGTCTTTCCCATCAATTTGTAGATCTTCAAGCATATCTACCATGTTGACATGTCTTACTCTATCGAAAGCGTTTGTGTAGTCAATAAAGGAAAGATGTATATCTTTGTTTACTTCTATAGAGCGTTAAATAACTGAACGCTGCATATACGCAGCATTTACTGTACCCTTTCCTTCTACAAACCCACATTGTTCTTCCCCTATATCAGGTTGTATTTTCTTCCTCACTCTTTGCATGATAATTCGTAGCAAAATCTTTGTGATGTGACTCATTATACTAATTGTTCTATGTTGATCACAGTCTTAGGCTCCTGATTTCTTTGGGATTGCAATAAATTCAGAATTACATAATTCAGAAGGTATATGTCCGTTATCATATATTGAGTTCAGCAGTCTGGTGACTTGATCTATTCCATTCTCTTCTAAAGCTTTAATCATTTCTGTTGTGATGTTATCTGAACCGGGGGCCTTGCCAACTTTCATATGTTTAAGAACATTTCGAACCTCCAAATAGGAAGCTGTTGAAGAGTAAATGGCAAGATAAGATTCCAGACACTGAAGTTCTAGAAAGAGCGTCCATGTCCAGTATCGACACTCTACTAATAAAGAATCAGGTTCGCTGGGCTGGTCACCTGACTCGCATGCCAGATCACAGGCTCCCTAAACGAATTTTTTTACGGCGAGCTGCGTTGTGGCAAACGCTCTCAAGGAGACCAGAGGAAACGCGTTATGGACACTATGAAGATCTCACTAAAAGCTTTTGGAATTCATCACAAAACTTGGGAGACTGCTATCAAAGACAGAAATTCGTGGCGTGCATGATTACGCAAGGGTGTAGTCAAATGTGAAGCAAACAGGACTGCAAGAGCTGTAAAAAAGAAAAGGCTGGACAGAAAAACCAATGCAGGAGATCCTCTTCCTGAAACTTTCAGCATTCTTTGCCCACAATGTCAAAGAACATTTCAACGAAAACATAGGCATTACCAGCCGTCTTAGAACTCACGGCTCCAAACTTTCAACCCCACTGGATGAAATGAATAGTCATCATCATTCTTGGTGGACAAAACCATGAAGACTAATTCCATCGAGTAACGTATTCACAAGTTTCAAATTTAGTTTATCTTTTTTTCGTGCGTTGTGAGCACATGCGCCTGACTGCACTCCTTGTGAGGTTACATCACAAAGGGCGGGGGGGGGGGGAGAGAGAGAGAATGGTATATTATGTCCTCTCCAATGTCAGAAAGCGTTGTTTTCCACATTCATTCTGTGAACTCTTGCCTTTGTCCATTTGTTTCCTCCATGACATCAACTAATTCTTCAAGCCAGAGCTAATTTAACAACAGTTTTAAGTTTCATATCGGAGCAATGAATATCCAAACCTTCCCCAGAGACAAGTGCTTCCTCTGCATTGGCAATGATCACTCAATTCAAAATAAAATGTCGTATGTCTATGTGAGAACGCCCCTAAGAGAAGATAAAGAACCAACATACCTTGGTGTAACATTTGATGACAGGTTGACATGGAGAAAACATATCAAAAAAGCTGTAGCAAAAGCCAGAAGGAAAATAGCCATCCTGAGAAAGCTAAGTGGTACCACATGGGGAGCCAGTAGGAAAATACTTAGCATACGACCACACCTGGAATACGGGTCAACTGCGTGGTGTTCAGTATCAAAAACCACACTACAAGAGCTGGACAAGGTGCAAAATCAAGCTCTTAGAGTCATCACAGGAGGGATGAGATCAACCCCTTTTTGTAGCAATGGAGAAAATGGGGAGGACACAAGCACTGAGAGAACGCAGAGATACAAAAACACTAATACAAGCAGAAAAGTTCCTCAGCTTACCAGGCCACCCTATGAAGAACCGATTTGTAAACTTAGCTATGGGACGGTTGAAAAGAAGTAGTTTTATCCACTAGGACAAACGAATCTGCAGAGAAACCACCTATCTTCCTACAGTTGGTATCCCACTGACAACTATTCCAGAGCGAACTCCATGGAAAGATTAACATAGACTATCGCTACAAATCCAGACAAAAGTGAGAGGAATATTTGACAAGGAAGAACAGAACAGTGTACAGCGCAGAACAGCCACTCTCAGCTTCCTTGATGACGAATACCCACAGGATCTCTGGATCCGAGTCTACACAGATGGGTCAGCGCAAAATGCTGTTCAAAATGGGAGAGCGGGAGTGTATACAGAATACCCAAATAATACTAGGGACACGGCCAGAGTTCCAACAGGAAAGTACTGCCATAACTATGATGCTGAAATTGAGGCAGTCAAGATAGCAATAGAGAAATTACAAAATACCAGCCATGGTCGACAAGCTGTGGTGATATTGACAGATGCAAAATCAGTAATAGAGGCACTCCTGTCTGGGAAATTACCAGTTCCGAGAACACTCCATTCTGAACTTAGGAGTCAGCGTAATGTCACCATACAGTGGATACCATCCCACTGTGGAGAACCCGGAAACGACAGAGCTGATCGATTGGTTAAGGGAGGAGCAAAAGAAGAACAGCCTGATGTGCCCATTACATTCCACCAAAAGAAAAGAATGATCAAATCAGTCAGAAGGCCACCGAACCCTACTCAAAACGACTACCACGTTATGGACAGACCAGAACAGGTCATTATTCTGCGCCTCAGAACAAGACACAATAGATTACGCAACCACATGCATACAAAATTAAAGATTGGTGACTCAGCCATGTGCACATGTGGTTTTGCGTCGCAGACAGCAGAGCACATACTCCAGGACTGCCCAAACTACAACATATCTAGGCGAACCTTCTGGCCTAGAGAGACAACAGTGGAAGATAAACTCCATGGACCATTGAGTGAACTAACAAAGACGGTTAGATTCATACAAGAGACAACATTGCAGTTATAGACAAATTTCAAGCGAACGAAAGAAGAAGAAGAATAATGTAATGTTTTTCATGTAGTCGTAACGGTTTGTGATGGATTGTCCTGTGATGACGCAGGTGTTTGCCGCAACGTCCAATTTGTTACAAATGATAGTTTTCGAGTCAAGCTTACCGTCTACTCTTCGTTTTATGGTGATTCATTCATTGTAAATAACATATTGCACGATTTTGTCTTGCATATTTCGCTGCATTTCGTCAGGTGCATAGTGCAGACATATATATCTTATTATGTGAACAATGTTTACATGTTCTACGAAAAATAATCACCAGAAAGACTCTTGAGTAGTAAGGGATGTGCAAATGAATCCCTAAATCTGGTGCAGCACCAGATTAGTGACGTCATGTTTTACTATATGAAGAGTCTAGCACAAGATCCGTTGACGTCTTAAATCGACACCAGAATTTTCAAAAATGGCGGAAAATTTATATTGTTGGGTACTTCCGGTGTCACTTCAAGTGTCACTTCCGGTCCATGGTGTGTGTATGCCCTCATCCTAGGTGCCCCACCCACCGCACCCGCCCCGGTAGCGCCGACCACCTCCCCGGTCGCGCCGTCCACCCCTGGTAATCCCGAACTGCTTTGGATGGTCGGACTCGAACCCCTCGATGCGGATATCGAACCTCATCCATTCAGAAAATGAAGTCAATCTGACAGATCGA
>OY992888.1:20736610-20801610 GCA_963921405.1 Cepaea hortensis | reverse complement strand
CTCACTCTCTCAGTATTCTAGGATAGACAGGAAAAAATAGCTAGATTAGATTTGTGTAGGTGCGCACCTGAAATCAATAAAAGTAAGGAAAAAGTAAGAAAGTAAGAAGTAATCACCTTTCTCTTCCCATACATTCTCAAAACTTTATCAAAAAATAAAGTTTCAAAATTTATCTTCAGTTTCCGTCAATAATAATTGTTATTATCAAAAAAATATGTTAATCCAAAACTGCTAGCCTTTGTATTATTCAGACCAACAATTTCCCGTTTACCATTCCTTCAACAACAAAAAACTTCCTAACTTATTATTATACTGTTAAGTACAGTCTTCTTCTTCCAATATGCCAAAACTCAACCTGGCATTCCCCCCATATTCTCCCATTAAACGCTGTTCAACCCAGCTCCTATTATAAACCTTGTATATACATTGCATACCCCACATGTAATAACAACATATCCCTCCATTACTACATATAGAGTCACTTCACTAACCACTACTTTAATTCATCTTCTAACTGAACTTCAAAGTAATAATCATTTTAAACACCCTTAAGGTAACTCAATCAACCCAAAACATCGTAAAAATAACCATCTAAGTTAACTTATTTTTCACATTTCATAAAACACAATTGAAGTCCCAACAATTGAGCAAAGCATTTCAATTCCCTCATCATATTTATCCCCCCACATTAATCAATGTACACATACATTATAAATTTCAAGACCATATTCCAAATAATAGCCAATAATAATTTTCCGCTTTAGAAAAACTCCATCAAGTACCTTTGTAAACACAAAAATATCGTGTCTAACTTCTTCTTCTATCTGCCATCTGCAGAACCTTGTATCACTCTATTCATCTATCACTTCTCCATTTCTTTAATAACCTCAAATTTTTTTCTATAATTGCAATATCTATATCAATGTCGCTATCCTCTCGAGGAGAGCTATCTTCTTTCATATCCGCTTCTTCATCAGTTTCTGACTTTTCATCCATCTCTTGTTCCCCATCTGTATATCCATTACTAGCAACCGCTAATCTCTTCCTTTCTAAATCCAATCTAATTTTTCTGTCTTGCCGTCTCAACAAATTTTCAAATAGTGGCATCTCTTCCTCACTCGAAGAATTCGCTCTAAGTTTCCTTTGCCTCTTAATTTCTTTTTCTTTCTGTCTATCCAACTTTCTTTTTACTGCTTGTCTTGTATTCATAAATGGAGGTTCAATATTTTCCCTAACTGACTCTTCACTCATATAATCGTCATACACATTATTTTCCTCTGTCATGACTGTTTTTGGTATCGTTTCTTCTTGTTCAGCTGTATTAGATGCTGTTGTTACTTGTTTTCCATTCTCTATAGGCCTTGGATAACCCGATTGTCTGACAATCTGTCCACCCGACAATATTTCTTCGGAACAATAATTATTATTATTATTATTCTCTGCATCCCTTTCTTCATTATCCCGCCTTAAGTGTTCTACATGTGAACGTGCAACATGCCCTGAAATTTGATTCTTAATAGTATACGACACTGGACCTTTTTTTTCTAAAATATAGTATCCCGGGACCCAATGAGCATCAAACTTAGAGTTTTTTCTATGTTTTTTATAATATACCCTATCACCTACGTTAAACTCTTGTAAGTGTGTATTTTTATTTGCGTATTTCTTCTGTCTTTCTCTAGCCTTAATTATATTATTTCTTAAACGTACATGTGCTTTATGCATCTCTTGCAACCTTGTTTCTTGAAAATCTTCCCCCAAATATTTTCTCCTAGGTTTTAATAAATTATCAATTGGCAATATCGGTTCTCTTCCATGTACTAAGTAAAATGGTGAGAAACCTGTTCCTTCATTTTCGTGTGTACGTATCGCCGCTAATGCTATCCCCAAATAAAGATCCCAATCCATATCGTGTTCTTCTACATTTTTCGCTAGAATATTGTATAGTGTTCTATGTTGTCTCTCATTTTTAGCGTTAGAAGTTGGTCTGTAATATGAAGTCCTAATGTGTTTTATATTCCAATCTTTTACCAATTTCTCAAACTTTTTATTTACAAGCTCTTTCCCATTGTCTGTAAGTATTATTTGTGGACACCCAAACCTTGGTATAAATTCTTGTAAAAGCATATTTATAACTGAATCAGCACTCTTGTCTGGAATTGGATATACTTCTGGCCAAAGACTATATGAATCAACTATATGTAGTAGGTATACATTTCCCGATAATGTTTTTGGATGAGGACCTGAAATATCCAAACTTACTTTCTGCATTGGAAATTGAGGAATATCGGTATCTTGTAAAGGACATTTAATTATCTTCATGTTTCTTAACCTACACTTTTCACATGCTTCAACATATTCATATACGCTTTTGAATAAATTCGGCCAATAATATTTACTGCTAATAGCCTTCACTAACTTATCTCGTCCAAAATGACCATTATTATCGTGGTATGCCTTTAAGACTTCTTGTTCTAAATGTTTTGGAATATATTTTCTTACTCCTTCACCTTTTTCACTGATATAATATAATTGATTGTCTTCTTGTAACTCTACAAACTTTCTTTTAAAACTATTTCCCCCTGTTTCTTTCAATTTCTTTTTTATCTGTACTACTTTCGGATCTAATTCTTGTTCTGTTTTCATATCAAATTGTTCTAATTGTGGGTCTTCTGTTCTAGATTCCGACTCTTGCTCTGATGGTAAACTCTCAAATTCTTCCCTATTTATTATGGCAGAATCTAATATATTTACTTGCCAGTTTCGATCGTCTACCTCTGGTTCAACTTCATCTTCCGTGTTTCCTGATGACTGTGGGTACGGGATTCTAGACAAAAGATCGGCGCACGTATTATGTTTCCCTGACACATATTCAACCTTAGCATTGTACCCTTGTAAATTCAATGCCCACGTTTGTATTTTCCTATTTTGTATTGGTGCTTCTAATATCGACTTTAATGGCATGTGGTCAGTTCTAATAATGAAATTGGCGTTATGTAAGTAATAATTTAGTTTTTGCAGCGCGTAGTGTATTGCATATGCTTCTTTCTCAATAATCGGCCATTTCTTTTGAGTCTTGCTGAGTTTATGCGACAAGAAATAGATTGGTCTTTCATTTTTAACCCCTGGTATTCCAGATTCTTCTCCTTCATATGGTTGAACCAAACATGCTCCTATTGCATTGTCTGAAGCATCTGTGTATAGTATTAGTTGTTTATTCAGGTCTGGATGTGTTAATAATGGTACCACCGTTAAGCTATCTTTTAAAAGTTCAAATGCTTTTTGACACTCATCATCCCACTTAAATCTAGCGTATTTTCCCGTTAAATTCGTAATAGGTATTGCTATCTTAGAAAAGGCTGGTACAAACCGCCGATAATACGCACACGTTCCTATAAAAGCCCTTACTTCCTTAACGTTAGTGGGAGGAGGTAACTCTTTAATAACTTTTATTTTTTCCTGGTCTGGTTTAATACCTTCCCTATTTATTATATATCCTAAATATTTTGTTTCTGTCTTTAAAAACTGGCACTTACTAAGCTTTAATTTAACGTCATGCCTTCTTAATCTGTCAAATACTAGTCTAACATGTTCTAAATGATTCTCTACATCTCCTTTCGTAAAAATCAATACGTCATCAATATATGCTAAGGCAAAACTTTGCATACCGTCTAGTACTTCATTTATTAAGAACATATAGTGAGACGGTGCATTTTTGAGACCGAATGGCATACGTACAAATTTGTACGAACCCATATGAGTACAAAAGGCACTTTTATTTTGCGCGTCTACTGACATCGGAATACACCAAAATCCTGCCCTTGCGTCCAGCGTTGTGAAATACGTAGAACCATTAAGCAGCCCCAAAATATCATCAATTACTGGCAGTGGGTACGCTACATTTTTAGTAATTTTATTTAACGCCCTGTAGTCACAACAGAACCTGTTCGAACCATCAGACTTGGCCACTATTACCACCGGAGATGACCATTCTGATTTTGATCTTGTTATTATGCCTGCTTTCAACATATCTTCTATTGCCTTTTCTACTACTTCTCTATTTCTTAACGGAGTTCTGTATGGTTTTAAACTAATTGGTGGATGATCTCCCGTGTCTATTTCCATCGTAACTGTTTGTGTCTTACCCAATTCTAAATCATTTATCGCAAACACATCTTGATTTTGCTTTATCAGTTGTTCTAACACTTCCTTGTTTTCTGGCGAAGTTTTTAATTGTGCTAACAATTCTTTTTCTCTTGTTACTTTGTCTAGTGAATGTATTTGTGCTGTATTTCTTCTATATGGATGGATCAATTCATCCATTCTTGCGTTCCCTTTCCTTCTGTATCCGCGTCTATTATTACTTCTTTCATTAGAGGTTTCTGAATAACTTATTCCCACCATATTTACTCTATCTGTTGTCAATATGTCACTAACGCTGTCATGTTCTAGCTTAGCTATTACACATCCTCTGTATAATTTAATTTCTCTACCTGTGTTATTAATAACCATTACTGGAAATGTTAAACTTTTATCTAATTCTATTATTCCATCCGGAACTTCTAAACCTGGCTCATCAATTATTTCCTTTTGCAATTCCGTGATTCTGACTATGTTTCCTGCTACATAATACGGGTTTCTCTTCAGTCTTGCTTGTATAAAATTAACTGACTGTGGTTTTAAATTCATGGTCGTTTTGACTCTAACTAGTGTCGACACATGCATATCTTCTTCTAGATCTACGTAAACATCTTGGAATTTTAATTTATGCAAATCAAATAAAAGTCTCACCCCATTTTTCAATAAAAAATCTCGTCCCAATATCATATTTCTATTTAAATCTTTAACCACATGGAACATATGCCTAACATTTATCCCTCCTAATTTCAAATTTATCATCGTTTGTCCTAACACTTCTAATTTTTGTCCCGTTACCGAATGAAGATTCTCCTGAATTCTAAATATTTTACAATTTTTTAACATTCGATATAAAAATGCTTCTTTAATCACGCTAACTTGTGCTCCCGAATCAACTAATGTTCTAACTTTATATTTTCCTATCTGTACTATACATGAGCTAGGATCTACCATATTTAATGACAATTGTTTTACCTCGGCTTGTTTTTTATTTCTAAATGTTCTATTATACTCATCCTTTGGGTTTTTAATATATTGATGCCCTTTTTGGATCTTACTATCTTCCCTCCTACTGCCGATCCTATTCAGTAAGCGGGATGCCAATTTCCCTGATTTCCTGACCTTCTAAAATTTCTCTGTATTTCTCCAGAATTCCAATTTGCTGGTCTGCCATTTGCCATTCTATTCTGTATACTCGTCTGAACACCTCTACTATTTTGCGTAATCGATGGGCCACTTCTGTTACCACAAAAGCGAAAAATGTGCCCACGTTGGTGACATCCCCAACAAACCACATTCGAGTTATTTGTGTTACCTTCCATGTTTCTCACTTGTCCTCTTCTATCTTGATTATATACATTCTCGTTTCTTTGCACCATCTGTATTTCTCCTCGTCTTCCTCTCCATCCATGTCTATACTGACCTATTTCCATAGGTTCTTCAATTCTATCTTCTGAACTACTACCTAACTCTCGTCCTACCCTTAGCCTAAACCTCCTCCTCAAGCTTTCCTCTTGTATAGCGATATCTACCGCTTGTGACAATCTTGCAGGATTCTCTCTTAATAATTTAAATTTCAATCCATCTGACCTAATCCCATCAACAAAAATCCCTACTAACATCCGTTCCACCTCTTCTGCTCTTACATTCTGTCCTAAAAATGACTCTTCAGCTAAATTGATTAACCTGTCACTGTATAACTGAACACTTTCTGTGCTGTTTTGTCTAGTCTGTCGCAATACTGAGAATGCGTGTTGTGGATCAGTAATTTCAGCATATTTTCTTGCGAGATCATCTTTGAATTCTTCCCAGGTTTCACCTCCTGCTGCCTCTAACTTTCTTCTTATATGGTCAGAAACTGGACTTGTACTTGTTCTGTATGCCAAGTTCTTTTTCTCTCCATCTGTAGCATTTACTAAATATGCATGTTTTTCAATAGAAATAATCCATTTTTTAAACTGATTTGCTTGACCACTAAATCTTTCAACATCAGTGCTTATATTTTGTTGTCTTAACACTGCATCCAACCTTGATATTGCCCCGCCAACGCCAGTCAGTACCTGTGAAAAATCTTGGGATATCAAGCAATATACAAATATTTCAAACAATATTAATTTCAAACCCAGCAACAATACATAATATGTTAATTACTCTAATATTATCTAATTATCTTAACTAAAGCCTCCAATCGAAGATCCTGACGAAGAAATATTCCTGTTTCAACCCTGAATTCTGACAAAAGAATTTAAATGACCTCCTGATTCAGAATTACCTACACCACATAAAAAAGGACTCTAATCAAGCTCGTTAAAATGAGCAGAACAACGAAGAGCCTCTGGGTTTCTTTCCTTAATAATTTAATCGAAGTCGAAGTCAGATTTTTCAAATTATTTCCTGACGTTGATTATGCTCGATATCAGGCTCGCAACAAGACTTTTTAATTACTTGCTCGATTACTGTAGATTCCCTTCAAGTAAGCGACAATTGCTCACGACTTCAGCAAAAAAAACTCCTTTCCAGCAGCAATCTGTGATTTTCATATATATATTTCATCGCAAACGTAATCCAGTCAATAACAATTGGACTTAAAGCTGACGCTATCCAGTCTCTTATTTTCATGTGGAACTCTCGCCATGGTCAGTTTAAATAGTTGAAACAAGTTTCATTTATGCCTTCCTTTAATTGAAGTGACTGTATAAAGTATCGCAGACCTTGATTTCATAATTCTGGAATTCGTACCATAACCTTGAGTTCACCTTCAACAGTCCCACGGGTTAAAACTCATTTTTTTTTCTTACTGATTTTTGATGCAGAACGGCATTACTTATAGCATTTTGCGTTGGTCAGTTCTCCAACTAACTTCATAATTGTGCAATAACATCAGTCTTTCAAAAAAATAAGTATCACTCAAACCTTTTCTTTAGCGCTGACCTTGAAATTGGATCTCCTTCTTAATCAGGAATCTAGTGCAAACCCAGAACAGCTACCAACAGTCGGCTTTCATCTGTTGTTTTTCAAATTAATTACTTCTCCGGACATGCCCGACATAACTATGGCGGTATTCTCTCTCCGCGACCTCCCATATTTCGTAAGGTCAAAGGCACCAAATCAGCCTTGTGTGACAGTGCTACACACAAAGGCTATGATCGTGAACGTATAGCACCAGACAAGTCAGTCTTCGCGTTGTTAGAAAAGGATTTTATTGATGAATCATTCTAGCTCCCTTCTCGGTGTTGACATCTGTTCTCGCTGGCCCCCAAGTGACGTGTGTGTTTTCCTAGATACCCTTCTTCATTCGTGCACACACGTTCACTATGGTTTTCCCCCTAGTCAAGGAATGCGCAGCATTCCTTAACTCTTTACTCCTAACCTAGAATCCCTCACTGTTACAATAGGATATAATAGCATATAAGAAAATATAATTGAATAGAAATGAATAGCAAAAAAAAAAAAAAAAAAAACATACAATAGAAGTGAAAATATAAAAGAGAAGAAAAGAAAATGGAGTAGAAGAGAAGACAATAGAAAGTTAGAGCACGTGGATGGAAGAGAAGAGAAGAGAAGAGATGACAAGACAAGACAAGACAGTAGAAAGGTGGAGCACGTGGATGGAAGAGAAGAGAGGAGAAGAGAAGAGAAGAGAAGAGAAGAGAAGAGAAGAGAAAGTGGAGCCTTGTGCACTGCAGAGGTTATTTAATTTTTTGCTGAAGCACAATGTAACAAACTATCGTCGGGCAAGGTGCCAGTAATATTCATATGGGTAATTGTATCTTATTATGTCTCTCCAAGTCTGATGTTCTTATCTGAATTAACAGCCGTACTGAGAGATAGCCTCCTCTGTGGCGAAGGGGTCACGGAAACAGTTAGCAATCCCGCATACAGCGTTCCAACACAGCTGCAAGCAGTTTGGAAGTAGATCGCATTGCGTTGAATTTCATACAATTGTATTAAAAACGGTCGTTGAGAAAGAAATGGCAAACTATTGAATGTAAACTTTCCAAGAAGTCACAGCCCAAAAATACTGGATTTGACTGCGACCTGCTGTAAAGGATATGCAACTAACTTAACTTGGAAATATATACCCCTCTGTGGTTAGGCAATCAGACTGAATGGCTGACAGACAAACATGCTTGCATGGGTAAATATATCAAGAACATATGCCAACAAACCAGGCAAGAGACATCTGGTGACAAATCCCTGGTCTTCAGAATCGTAGGATACAAACACGTCGTAAGTAAATGCGTGGTTGTTGTCTTTCTTGTGCTTGTCCATGACCTTGAGGTAAGCGGCGTAGTACAAGTACCTGATCTTCCAACGGAACCTGCCAGGAGCGGATTGGTAAAAACAATAACTCTATGACTTCAGACATTCGCAACAGAATATGCTAACTTTCTATGTCATCAAATTTTACCTTTTTCTAGTATATGGATGTAAATAATGTAAAAAGTTGTAAAAGGCACAAGGATCAACTTCATTGCACCGGGTTTTTATCCCAAATGGCTCGGCCTCTTCCCGCAGGGCGGCCTGCCGAAAACACCGTACAGAGCCAATAGATTTTCACACAGATACATGCTGTACGTTTTCTAACCAACGATAATTTATGTAATAAACACACATGTATTGTCTGGCGCTCATAGAAGTGAGAAGAAAGAAGTAGAGACTAGAAGACGAACTAGACAACATAAAAACTGAAAGCTATATTTACCGACCGGGACTCGATCCAGTCCCCTCTAAATGACGAAGGTGCCATTGTCGATCAAACCACACACACGCAAGATTGCACGCGCGCGCGTACTCACACACACACACGCACACAGACACATAACACACCGATTACGATGTTCTTGAAAATACACTTGACAGTATAAAGTTCTGTAGCTTTCTGTACATAGATTGTTTGCCTTTTCGTTGTTATTCAATATCATTGCATTGAGTTTATGTGCACACGCCACTCAGCCGTAATGAACAGATCACATGAAGATGCTTCGAAACCACACATAAGGTTTCAACACCACAACACGCTAATGAAGACATCACAAACCTTCAGAGACTGCTTTACTTGGTGGGGAGCAAAGGGCATATTAACATTACTTAGTGCAAGTATTATTTGAAGACTTCCGTCCAGTTGGTGACGGACAGTTAGTAGTTAATTTGCGGGAATCAGTTATCATTTGTGGCGGTTTATGTGGCGGACACCGCCATAAATCCTTATATGACGGAGGTACCTGGGGGAGGGACACACACACACATATCTGCCACCGATGAATCGGAAGTTGTCAACCAGAAGACAACCGGAAGTGCCAAAAAAAGCCTGCCAAATAAAAAAAAATGAGGTCCGTTTTCGCAAGATCTATCAAGGGGCGGGATAACAAATATATAAGGATTTATGGCGGTGGCAGCCACATAAACCTCCACAAATGATAATTGACTCCCGCAAATATAACTACTACAGTTGTGTTGTTTTGTAACCGCTTCTTTTTCACGTAGGAGATGGAAAGTTTAATCTCTTGCGTGTAATTTTTGCGCCAGGATGTAAACAAGGAGTTTCCTTTTTCTTTTTCTCAAGGTTTTTGCCGGTGCTACGGAGTTTGTGCATCTGAGCGAATCGATGCTTGAGTATATTTTGCAGCGTGTGGGTTACTATGTTGTGTTTCCAACACGTCGGACCAGCGTTTGTGCCTCGTACAGAGGACAAACAAACCTCGAAGTCGACGGGTCGGCGTAATCGACAAGGCAAGCACCCCGGATCCAGACGATCCAAGCTTAAATGCGTCCATCTGTTCCCCAATACTGTATTGGAATTGCGCGAGTGCCAAACAGTGAGTTCCCATTCTGAAAAGCCTTGCGTACAATCACGATATTGTAGCGCTTCAGAAGCCGAGGCTGGGTGGTAATTCACTTCAAATAACTGGCTTGAAATGTTTTACAACAGGCGACACCTAGAAATGGCGATCTGTATTCGAGACAGTATAGTGGCTTCAGAGGTGGACATGTCTCGATGGAGCAGCGACGAGATACAAATACAGCTGTCAGAGTTCAATCCGGTCAACCATTCGTGTTGGTCAATGTTTATGCCTGCAACGCGAGTGTGGGTTAACAGAGGTGGCAGTGTTTGAGTGACATATTATCTCACGAGAGGAATGCCATTTTCTGTGGCGATTTCAACGCTAAATGCAGATCATGGGGACACATTTCTTCCAACGCGCAAGGTGAGGTGCTCGAAGCTGCACTTGAAACCATCAACCTTGGTTGTATGGGGAGTCTCCATGGCGAAATTGTCAAACCGTTTGACTCTGGCTCCGAAGGTTGTGGGGTCGATTCCAGGCCGCGTCCTTCGGTTCACGAGATAATTTCCTGGAGACACCTGTGGGTCGTCGCTAGAGCTACGGAGTTCGTGCTTTGTGCGACGCTTTCCGCGCTGCGGATAGAGACCGAGCCATATCGGATAAAACCCGGTGCAATGAAGTCGACCCTGTCGACTTTTAAGCGACTTTATTAGCAACTTGTTTGTATCAGCAGTGGCTGTGTCATCAGGACAGCAAGTCGACCAGGTGATGAGGACCAGTATTATAGACATACCGCTGGTTTCTCTTTCACTAACTACAGTGTGTAGATGGGGTGTCCTAGGGCACCATGGAAGCGACTATCACTCTAGCATCATATTGGTGAAGAAAGGCATAACCAGGCAGCACAAGTCAAACGTTAAAATCCCCTCTGCTGTGTGTCCACTGTGACGAGGTAGAGGGGCTTGCGCGTTCCAATGACCCCAAGAGCTATACGACGGTAGCACAGCTACTGGTAGGGTCACCCATGTTGGACAGGTCAAGGGAGAGGGACCAGACCAAGCGACACACAAACCTGCTGCCTTGTAGGTAGACTAGGGACAGTCAAATGCTGGGGAAAGCACCCCCCCCCCCCAAAAAAAATACTTGTCGAAATCGGTTGTACTGAGCCACAGGCTTGCCAAAGCAGTGCAAAGTAACTTAATTCATGATGTCACAAATTAAAATTAATCGTTATGGTGCTAATCCCGTCCCATCAGGCGGTGATAGTGCCGGGCCCCTGCCTCGAGGAGGTCCACTCATGACTACTGGTGGTCACCTTTCCCTGTGCTGTGGAGTCAAGGCACAGAGGAGTAGATTAAGAGCTATTGAGCAAATACCCAGGACACTCAACATACTACAGTGGAATGCCGAAGGAGTTTATAACAAGAAAGTCTCCCTAACAAAGCGTCTTCAAAAAGATAGAATAGATGTGGCATGCATTCAAGAGACACACCTCAACGCCAATCGCAAATTTTCAGTTAGAGGATATCAGGCCACACGTTTCGACCGTGAATGACACAAAGGGGGAGTTCTAATACTTACACGAAATACAATACCTTCAGCAAAGTATCTGTGATCTCTGACAACCAAACGGAAATTATAGGTGTTGATATAATGATAAAGGACGTGAAAATAAATAATAATTTACAATTTGTATAGCCCAGCAGATAAGGATCTTACACTCTAAAACATGAAAATAACCGACACAAACTGCATTATTGTCGGAGGCTTTAATAGCCGTTCAGAAAGATGGGGATACCCATATACTGACAAAAGAGGAGATGAATTGGAGGACTGGGAAATAGACTCAAATCTCCATCTACTCAACAAAGCAGATGACCGTGCTTCTACTCCAGAAGATGGTTTACCACTTCTACTCCAGACTTAGCTTTCTGCACAGGAGACATCCTCCATAAAATCGATCGCCATGTGCTTGACCAATTAGCAAGTAGTGACCACAGACCAATCAAGTTTGTAATGAATATGGAGTATGTTCTACAGGAGCAAAAGCTTTTGCCCCGCTGGAATTACAAACGAGCAGAGTGGGACAGATTTGCCATGCTAACAGACAAATATTGTGAAAAAATAAATACACGATATGGCAACATGAAGCAAATGGTGGAAAGTCTAAACAGAGCAATAATATAGGCACCACTGAGTCTATTCCAAGAGGAGCGAGGAAAAATTACAAACCATACTGGACTGAAGAACTACACATTTTGGAGGACAAAGTTGAAGATGCAAGGAAGACAGCAGAGCGAGAACAAACAACTGAAGCGAACATCTCTCTCAAAGCCATCTCAGCAAAATATAAAAGAAAGTAAATCAAACAACAAGAGATTGGTGGAGGGAAAAACAGACAACCTGAATTTTGACAGGAATGGAAACAAACTATGGAAACTAGTGAAAGCCATGAACAATGAAGGACCTAGAAACAAACAAATAACAATTAAACAAGGAAATGCCTTGCTTAGAGGAAAAAAGGCTGCAAATGCACTAATGGAACTTTATGCCAGTGCAAACCAAATTGATATTACAACCGAACAGAAGAAAGCAATCAAAGACAAACAGATACATCATAGAAATACAGAGACAGCAGCAGAATATATGATGGCAAATCTAACAATGGAAGAAATGGAACAGGCAATGAATACCCTAAAAAAGAAGAAATCACCAGGAAAGGATGGAATCACAAATGAAATACTAATAGGACTTGGCACTAAGGCACAAAAGAAACTACTAGTAGTCCTAAATTACAGCTGGAAGAGAGGAATAGTCCCACAGGCATGGACGGAAGATATACTAATACCAGTCCCAAAGAAAGGAAAGACATGGAAGAACCAAATGGTTATCGACCTATCAGTCTACTTAGCTGTGTAGGAAAATTAATGGAACGCATTATCAATGGCAGGCTAACATGGCATCTGGAAGAAAACCATCTCTTAACACCACAACAAGCAGGATTCAGAAAGTACAGACAAACTGAAGATCAAATAACCTACATAGCTCAGGAAATAGAGGATGTCTTCCAAGAGAAAAAGCACACACTAGCGGTCTGGATAGATTTAGAAAAAGCATTTGATAAAGTATGGAAGGAAGGACTGAAAGTAAAACTGCAAAAAAAATTCTTGTTTGTGGGAAAATGTACAAATGGATCAGCCACTACCTTGAGATCAGAACTGCTAGGACAAAAGTACAAGGACAAACAAGCAAAATGATGCTGTTGGAGCAAGGTGTCCCCCAAGGAAGAGTCCTTTCACCAACATTATTCCTAGCATATAAATGACATCACGGAAAATTTTCCAGCCAGAGTACACACATCCTCCTTTGCAGATGACCTAGCCATATGGACATCTGAAGAATATATTAGTACAGCTAACAGCAAAATACAGCAAGCCTTATTAGCGCTAGAGGACATGGGTAGTGAAGATAAGTGAGGAGAAAACAACATGCACAGTGTTCTCCCTCTCAAATAAAACTCAGCAACCTAATGGAAAAATATTGCGCCATGAAGAAAATCCAAACTATCTAGAAGTCACCTTTGATCGTCGCCTGACATGGAAGACACAGGTTGAGAAAAATCGAACAAGAGCAAGGCAAAGAATGGAAATCACGAAAAAGCTTGCTGATACAATGTGGGGAGCAGATGAGAAAGTTCTCAAGAAGTTATATACTGGACGGGTGAGGCCAGTACTGGAATATGGCATTGTAGCTTGGGCAACAGCAGCTAAGTCAAACTTTAACAAAATAAGTCCAAAACCAAGGAATGCGAATCATAACTGGAAGCCTGAAGACAACGCCTATTAATGAACTAGAAAAGATCACTTGTTTACAACCAATGCAGGATAGAAGAGATAGCAGAGCCCAGCAACAAGCAGACAAATTTAGAAATTGACAGACCACCTTATGTATAACAGGTTTAATGGTTTTGGAAAGGGAAGACTGAAGCGTAGCAACTTTGTAGAAACTGCAAAACGAAAGATTGGGGTAGATCCCATACTTAACATATCAACACTCAAACCCATTTACAATGCTCATAACTTCCCAGCTTGGAGACAGCAGCACTGCCTTAGATGATATAAAATATTCCTGGTATTGAGAAAAAGAACACTCAGAATGAAACCGAAAGAAGAAAAATAACCCTAAATTACACAAAAGAACATTACCCAAGCAGCAATTGGACCCATGCATATACACATGGATCAGCCAAAAATTCAATAGAAAATGGAGGAGGAGGAATTCTCCTAAATTTAAAAAATGTAGTAACAAAAACACAGTCAGTGGCAACTGGAAAATTACAAGTAACTTCAAAGCGGAGGTAGAGGCTTTGAAAACTGCAGCTGAAATGCTCTTGATAGAGGAAAATAAAGAGAAGCAAATAGCTATCTTCACAGATGCAAAGTCAGCTGTCTCAATACTGAAGAGCAAAAACAGCACAGAACTAGCTGACCTAAGCGCAGCACTCCATAGTCTATGCCAGAAATCCAATAAAAGTTGTAATACAGTGGATCCCATCACATTGCAGTATACCTGGAAATGAACAGGCTGACAGACTAGCAAAAGAGGATGGACGACTACCACAGCCTGACATAGACATAACCTATAATGAGGCAAAGAGGTTTATAAACAGCACCTATAGAGCCAAATGGGAATCAGAGCTTCCAGGCCACCAGAAGGATGATGCATATTACAAACTCGACCGAAGATAGCAAGTAGCAATCTTCAGACTCCGTACAGGACATAACAGGCTGAAATATCACATGTTCAATAAACTAAAGATAGGAGATACCAATGAATGTAATTGTGGAACTGGTAAAATGACAGCTAAACATTTGCTGCAAGAGTGCCCAAAATATGCAGAGCAGAGAAAGATATTTTGGCCCACACTTGCTTCATTTGAGGACAAGCTCCATGGAGATATCAACAAGCTCATTTTGACTGCAGCTTTCTTCAACTACATCCAGGTTGACATTTAAAGGTGCATGAAGAAGTATTTAGACTGCCACACTTCATACCACAGGCATGTCGGTTACAAGAGGCATGAAATGGAATATTGCTTGGATAGCAAATCCATTACGTGGAAAGTCCGAATCAAAAGCTCACTGTGTGGGATTCATAAAAGGTGGAAAAAGTGTCCTTTTGGCAAGAAATGGAATATTGCTTGGATAGCAAATCCATTACGTGGAAAGTCCGAATCAAAAGCTCACTGTATGGGATTCATAAAAGGTGGAAAAAGTGTCCTAGTGGCACGAAATGGAATATTGCTTGGATAGCAAATCCATTACGTGGAAAGTCCGAATCGAAAGCTCACTGTGTGGATGTCATCTGCAGACTGCATTCTTCTGGCTTCCGGAAGAACAGCCTATGGTGAACGGAAGGCCAAATATACGGAAGTCAGGTTAAGCAGCCATGTGCAGGACGTGACGATTCCTTGGGTCAGCCAAGTACCAGAGCGCTGTGTGTTGGCTCTGCAATTATGGAAGCCTCCTTGGATGGCGGGGAATGCCCATGGTCTGCCCCTGCCTTCCCTTGAGGGCTGACCAGGATGCCTTTGGCTGTTCTACAGCTGGGATGGGAGATAACACCACAACAGTGAGAGTCAAACGTCCTAAGAAACCCCCGGGAAGGTTAATCCGGTCAACAAATGCCCGCAGAAGTCGGATGTGTCGGCCTAACGGCGCAAGGACGCAGCTCTGCTGTAAACAGGCACAACGTAATCACGTCCGGGGGAAAAAAACTCCGGATGAACGCAGAAGAAGAAGAAACGTTAAGATTGTCAAGTATGACAGTACAGGGCAAGATATGGTGAGCAGAACAAGACCCGTAAAGCGCAGAAATCATCATTGCAGGGGGAAAAAAGCTGGGAGCAACCACCTTGGTGGAATTTTGAGGTGGAAAATGCCTGGGTGGATAAGCGTCGTGCTGTAAGGAAATGCCAAAACACCAATAGGAACAGAGTTGCCCATATTAGTCTTAACTTGCTGTTTCAAACAACTGGTTAAAGTGGTAAAAAAGGAAAAAATGGCAGAGTTGTATCAAAGAATGAGCAAAGACAAGTCACTGAAATTGTTCTGGCGACTACATAAACGTACGAATGGTGTAGTCAATGATAAGAGTATACCTGACTTTCAGTGTGCTGACCTCATTTGGCAGAGGACTGATTAGGATAAGGGCAAATCCCTCTTAGAAAGCTATTTAGACCAGAGCAATCAGAAAGACACGAGGGGCCGAAATTTCACCAAGACGGTTACCTCAGATAAGCATAAGTCCCAGAAAATTTCAGAAGAAGACATGGTGACAGAAAAAGATATCAAGGCTGTGTTTCGACGAACAAAAACAGCTCACCATGGTCAGATGGTATAAGGTATAAGATATGATGACATTAGTATTTGTACCGATAACAAGTTAAAGGAAATAGCAGGCATGTACAACAACAGTATAGTGAGTGCTAGTATCACGGAGGAGTGGTTACACAGCTATCTGATTCCCTTGCCGAAGCCTGGCAAAGACCACACAACAATTCAGGGATATCGGGTAATAACCATGCAAAATAATGTAGGCAAGCTGTTGGAGAAGTTAATTGCCAGAAAAATATCAATCCAGCTAGTGAGGCAATGCCTTTTCCCAACTACCCTTGGAGAGTACCGTCCAAATAGAGAAACCTGGACCAAAGCAGCAATTTTTGCCTATAATGTGTATGAATGTGTCCACTTAGGGACTGAAACATGTGCTGCAAGAATTGATCTTGAGTAGGCGTACCGCAGATTACCGTTGGAATTCTTAATGTTTCAGCTTCTTGAACTCAAGAAAAGTTCATTTCCCCTTAATTGGATAGCTGCAGCCCTCTTCCAACGGAAAGTAGTTTTTAGATGTGGCAGTTGTACTTCTGAGCAACAACAATATATCCTTGCCTGCCCCGGGGATCACATTATCTCCGGTGCTGTTCAAAACCTACACTGTGAGAATCACTGGTGAGTAGATCACAGGACCGGGGAGGACATTGACGTATGACGACGTTGTGTTTGTGTATCGTCAGGGTAAGGATAGAGGTCGGGTTGTTGTGGAATTAGAAACAGATCTCAATCACATTAGCACGTGGTGTGTTGAAGCTTCTACAATGGTCAACCGAACGAAGGCAGCAGGGACATGGTTCTCTTTGAACAACCATATTGTCAACACACTATAGCCAACTGAATATCTGTGCTCAGAGACTTTGGAAAGAACGCAAGCAATGAAATGCCTGGGGATATGATTTGATCGAAGCCTTGCTTATACTGAGCACATTGACCAGGTGATAATAAAGGTCAAGCGCGATTTGGCTGTTATGAGGGTGATGGCGGCAGCAAACTGCGAGCAGCGCCATCTATGTCTTCTATACGAAGGTCTGAACCTTTCTGTTTTTGAGTTTGCGATGACGATCCTGACTCTCAGCCATAAGCAGATGAAAAGGATGGAGAGGAAACAGAACGAAGCTTATATTATATTATACTTGGGAGTACAAGAGTTGCAGCGTGTAGGGCGATGCGCCACCTTCTTGATTTTCAATCCATTGGGGACAGAATACAATTCTGCCGAGCACTGGCCTGCCTCAGAGTCAACGCAAACACACAACATCCACTGCATAGTGAAATTATGGAAGTAAATGGCAGCAGGTTAAAAAGAGGAAGGTCGTGGATGGGTCGAGCCGAAGACATTCTTCAACAGGTGTGTTCACTTGAGGACTTAGAATTTAGCGCGGAGTGGGTAGAAGTGCCAGCAGTGCAATGGCGTGCAGAGGTTCTTTGATGCCCGGGGCCAACGCCTTGATTGCATGACCCTAAATTGTTCTTTCCCTAATGCATTCCCCCTCCCCTCCCACTGCACTGTGATGCCCCCTCTCCCTAATTGGATGCCCCTTCCCCGTCGCACCCCCTGCACCCCCCTTTGCATGCCACTGCAGCAGTGTTCTGTACGTCCTTTTCAGTTTGCATCCAACTAGAGAGGAAATGCAGACAAGAACATTCGGCTGCCGTGGAAGCAGAAGCACAGGCTTTGATCGTCGAGAATTATTTAGAGGGTGATGCTGTCACTTACACAGATGGGTCAGTCATTCGCGTGAGAAGTTCACAGGCCTTTACGGCTCAAGCTGGAGGGAGAATTCTGAAGGAATATTCTGGTGCTTTTGCCTTGACCACAAGTGTTGTGTTGTTTGTCCATCAAGAATGATGATGACCATTAATTTCTAAGATGGCTGTTAAGGCCTATTTTGGCTCGAAATGTTCTTTGACAATGTGGACAAAGAATGCTTGACGTTTCTGGGGGAGGATTTTCTGAAGTGGTTTTTCTGTTCTGTCTTTTCTTCACAGCTCTTGCAGTCCTGGTTGCCTCACAAGTGACTGCACCCTTGCGTAATGATGCAAGCCACGAATTTCGGTATCTGGCTGCAGTCTTCCAGGTGTCATGATGAATTCCAAAAGCATTCAGTGAGATTTTCAGAGTGTCTTTAAAGCTTTTCCTCTGGCCACCTTGTGAGCGTTTACCACAAAGCAACTCGCCGTAAAGAATTCGTTTAGGGAGCCTGTGATCTGGCATGCGAGTCAAGTGACCAGCCCAGCGAATCTGATTCTTCATTAGTAGAGTGTGGATACTGGGCATGGACGCTCTTTCTAGGACTTCAGTGTCTGGGATCTTGTCTTGCCATTTAATTTTCAGTAACTTCCTAAGGCAGACTGTGTGGAAGTGGTTTAGTTTCCTAGCGTGTGGCTGATAAACAGTCCAGGTTTCACAAGCATATAGCAGTGTGGATAATACAACTGCTTTGTAGACTTTCAGCTTTGTTTGCAGGCTTATTCCATTTCTGTCCCATACATTCTTGTACAGTATGGCAAAGGCCGCGCTGGCCTTGGAGATTCTTGCATTTACTTCATCATCAATTGTGGCAACTTATGACACAGTGCTGCCAAGATAGGTGAATTTGTCCACAACACTTAGACTATGACCATTCACTTTGATGTTCGGCACAGTGTGATTATTCCCTGGAGCTGGCTGGTACACAACTACAGTCTTTTCCAAATTGATATTGAGCCCAAAGTTGGCACTGGCATGTGAGAAAGCTGAAACATTATGTTGCATGTCCGCCTCTAAGTTGGCGTATAGAGCGCAATCATCATCAAACAGGAGCTCTCTGACGGTGTCGCTGTCAATTTTGGTTTTAGCTTTCAGCCTTCTGAGATTGAATAACTTTCCATCCATTCGGTAGTTGATGTCTATTCCAATGTCGTTGTCCTCGAAGGAATTCGTCAACATGGCTGAAAACATGAGGCTGAACGGTGTTGGTGCCAGGACACATCCTTGGTTTACTCCATTGGTGACAGGAATGGACTCAGACAGTTCACCATTTTCCTGTACTCTTGCTTGCATGCCATCATGAAATACAAGTACAGTAGTCTGACTATGGAAGTCATGGCAGTAAGTAAAGCAATAACATGGCTCGAAACACAGGCCTTCACTAGGGCATGTTTCTTTAATGACTCAATGAGTACGCACAGGAAGATAGCGATGGGGTGGATTCGAAGACTGGTTGATGTTTGGACCGGTCTCGGCTGGCAACGTTTAGTTTTATTTTTGTGCCAGGACATAAGGATGTCCAAGGAAATGAGCAGGCTGACAGGCTTGCAGGGAAGGATTCTCTGGAGTGCGGACGAGCCATGGACTAGGCTGAAATACTGAATGCTCTACGAGAAGTAAGTCGTTTGCGAGAACCAAGTGATGGCTGTGAATCTACATCCATGGTCAGACTGCGAGAACAGCAAGTTAAAAGAGGTGTGGCCAAGCAAGAACACTATGCAAGAGCCAAAGAAGATTAATAACCCAACACAGAAATGGTATCGTTAGCCGCTACACGCTGTGGCATTTACTGAGGAGGGGATCTGAACACTTATGGACTGAATGGTTCGATGTGCAATGAGGATGATCTGTCGACTAACTAACTAACTAACTAACTAACTAACTAACTAACTAACTAACTAACTAACTAACTAACTAACTAACTAACTAATAAACTGACTGACTGACTGACTGACTGACTGACTAACTAACTGACTGACTGACTAATTAACTAACTGTTGTCAGGTCTTAGTCAGATATGACTGAGCTACCGTATAACAGTAGACAGTACTACCTGCTTTCTTTTAGCGCCGAACGTTGGGCGGCGCTTACCAAACCCGACACCCCACATTGTGCCAACGGCTTCGGGCGAAAGAGCGCAATTGGGAGGGTACAAGCCTTACCCTAGTGCGAGGAAATGCAACCTAAAGACAAAATGTCATGGCAGGGCAGAATAGGCCCTAAGCCTTGGTTGGCAGCTGGTCTAGGATCGAAGCTCCGACAGGCGGACAATTAGAGCATTGCTTTGCTGATCCGGCAGCTTCTGCAGCTTGTCTTGTTCCAGATGTAGAGGTGTTACCTTTCCTCTGGAGTTAACTAGGCAGGCCGAGAGAGGGATCATGCTGCATGGGCAACACATGATCTCTATATTTTAGATCAGGCTTTGTGCTATGGAGAGGCAATAACTCCATCTCTGGTCTTAACTGGTCTCGGAATCAAAGCGAGAAGCAACTGTTACGGGTTATAAGTCCCTGTCAATTGACGTAGACATGGGACGCCACGCGTTGCCTTTGACGGTGGGAGACACCTACAGGTGTCACTGATCAGCTTCAATGGGTGCTTGGGGCTAGGACAAAATCTGAATCGCAGGCTGTAAAACCAATGCACCAGGTACAAATAAAAAAAAAAAATAGAAACCTCAAGCTACGACTTGCAAACTGGAACGTGAGAACCATGTGTTCAGGATTTTCCACTGTATTGACCAATATTGACGATGTGAGAAAAACGGCTGTGATTGATGCCGAACTCAATCATCTTAACATTGATATTGCCGGCCTGCAGGAGACTCGCCTCGCTCAGGAAGGGTCACTCAGGGAAAACAATTACACCTCTTTTTGGAAGGGTATAGGGCAGGCAGAAAAAAGGCAACACGGTGAGGGCTTTGGAGAGAAGAATTCGCTACTGGGAATGATTGAAAATCCAGCAGGAGGAAATGAAAGACTATTATCCCTGCGCTTGGCAACCTCTTGTGGTTTTGCCACCATTATTACAGCATATGCACCGACATTCGATTCCTCTGATGATGTGAAGGATTCATTCTATGAGGAGTTAGACTCCGTGATCAAGGCAGTTCCAAAATCTGACTACATTTATATGCTCGGTGAATTCAATGCTCGTGTGGGCAAGGACTCGAGTTCATGGCCAGTGTGCCTTGGAAAATACATCGGTCACATGAATGAAAATGGGCAAAGACTGCTGGAGTATTGTACCAGAAATGACCTATGTATTACAAACTCCTTTGTTAAAACAAAAGAGCTGCATAAGGTCACATGGAAACATCCAAGATCCGGCCATTGGCACCAGCTGGACTTCATCATCACACAGAGACAACATCTGAATCATATATCATTGACTCGAAGTTACCACAGTGCTGACTGTGATACGGATCATTCTTTGGTTGTTGCAAGTGTTAGACTGAGACCAAAGAGAATCTACACAGCTAAACACAAATCTAGCCCCAGGATTAATATTATTAACACTCATAATCCTGAAAAGTGCTTTCAGTTTCAACAGCAACTTGAAGACGCTTTCACTGATACACCAGAAAATTGTACAGTAAATGAAAAGTGGGGTCAACTTAAGGAAACTCTTTATAAAACTGCAGTAGGGGTTTACGGCACTGTGGATCATCAGAGGCAGGACTGTCTTGCGGCAAACAGCCAGACTCTTCAGCCCTTGATTGATAAGAAGAAGATAGCTCTCTTAAGAAACAAGGAAAGACCAACGCGTAACACTCTGAGTGAGTTAAAGCAAGCTAGGAAGGATGTACAAAGGGCTGCCAGGCAGTGTGCAAATGATTATTGGATCAAGTTATGTGAGTCCATTCAAATCGCAAGTGATAAGGGAAACATCAGAAGCATGTATGAAGGAATAAAGAAAGCCTGTGGTCCAATGAAGTCTTTCTGGAGACTGCCGATTCCATCAACGATGAACTGTATCTTTTGTGCAGGACTTTTGTGTTGGCATTCTGGCGGTTGCATTAAGCATAGTGTATCTGTGCGGGATGTTGGCTTGTCGAGGATCCTGTCTATTCCATTGTTAACATAGGGTAGTGAGGAGCATTTTGTGTGATATTTACTCGCACAGGAACGGAGCATAATGGTGATTACTCGTTGCCATAAAGTTTGTACCGCGACTAATCAACCAACCAACCAACCAAACAACCAAAAAATCCTCAACCAACCAACCCTCAACGAACGAACGAACCAACCAACCAACCAACCAACCCTCAACCAACCCTCAACCAACCAACCAACCAACCAACCAACCAACCAACCAACCAACCAACCAACCAACCAACCCTCAACCAACCAACAACCCCTCAACCAACCAACCAACCCTCAACCAACCAACCCTCAACCAACAAACCAACCAACCAACCAAACAACCAACCCTCAACCAACAAACCAACCATCAACCAACCAACCAACCCTCAATCAACCAACCAACCCTCAACCAACCAACCAACCAACCAACCAACCCTCAAGCAACCAACCAACCAACCCTCAACCAACCAACCAACCAACCAACCCTCAACCAACTAACAAACCAACCAAGCAAGCAACCAACCAACCAACCAATCAACCAACCCTCAACCAACCAACCAACCAACCAACCAATCAACCAACCCTCAACCAACCAACCAACCAACCAACCTTCAACCAACCAACCAACCCTCAACCAACCAACCAACCAACTCTCAACCAACCAACCAACCAACCAACCAACCAACCAGCCAGCCAACTAACTAACTAACTAACTAACTAACTAACTAACTAACTAACTAACTAACTAACTAACTAACTATCAATGCATTGGTTATTTAGCTAGGTTTCTTTCCATGAGTTACATTTTTGTACTATTTCTGTAAGTGTGAAGAATTAACCCCTTAACTCTTAAGAATATGATACTTACCTGTAAATGATGATTGCTGCTGCAGCACACAAAAGAATCAACGTGGCAGCAAGGCTAATGAGAAACAAGGGATAGTTCTTGGCACACTCTCTGTCTAGATCACGAATTGTCGCTTCGTATCCGTCAAATATTTCATTGACAGAATTGTCCGAATACCTGCACTTGTATCCGGCAAAGTTCTTGTGAAAAGCGGGAGACTTGACGATCCACTTTAGAAAGTCCAAATTAAAGCAGTCACATTGGATTGGACAGCCGGTCATTTTCACAGTTAACTGAACCGGTTTAATTCGACACAGGTGATCTATATGTGAAAGGACTGGATGGGGCAATGTGGACAGCCCGGTGTTTGTAACGTCTAACAATATTAGATGTTCAATGTGAGAAATGTTTGCCCCGAAGAGGGAAAACGTGTTGCTCTGAAGCAGAATATACTGGAGTTGCGTTAACCCGTAAAACAAATCTGATGGCAAATTGCTGATGAGGTTAAAAGATATATCAAGATATACAAGGTTGTTTAATCCATCAAAAGGAGCTTTATTATTGTTTATAAAATAATTTAAGTTGTTTGATTGCAGATTGAGAACGCGAACGGGTGAAATTGACATATTTTCAAGAAGTAAATGCTGAATTAACGAGCTTGCAGCATTAATAAACTTGAGGCGTGGAAAATGTATGAATCTATGGAAATTCAGCACATATAGCAGACTACACCGCAAGTCCAGCTCTTCAAGATTGTTATTGTCATCAATGTGGTTTACAAAACCAGGAGGTAATATTTTTAAACTTACTTGAACGCTCTTTAAATTCCTGGGTATGCGGGTTCCCACACTCCGTGGGTGTTTGTTTATTTTTATTTCGTAATTATCTTGGCGAGTTTTCTTCTCAGTTTGGTAAAATTCAAAATCTTCCAATGTATTTAGGTCATACCACACTCTGGACCCAATAAAGCACGCCTCACTGTTGCTGTTTATATATAAAGTTTCAAGTCCCTCCATCACTTCCAGGGAGATTTGTTCCGGGTCCACAATCATATAATTATCACTGAGATCAATGTGCTTCAGCCTCTTTGGCAGACTTTTAACACCGTCATTATCAATAGATATAATGTTGTTGGATCTGGCGGAAAGCGAGGTTAAAGTCGCTGGTAGAATCCGAGTTAAAGAACTGTTGATGAAATTAACAGAAAATGCAGAAACAATATTATCCATTATCAATGTTTGAAGATTCGATCTCTCCAAACCATGTAGAATCACTGGCAGGTATTGTATACCTATCCCTGGATTATCAGAGATGTCCAATGTTCTTAAGTTAGTGAGGTGAGAAAATGCACCAGTATCGATCCCCACGCCATGAATATGACAGATACGTATGCTAAGTAACGTAATCTGTTCCACATTTCTAAATGACGTATTTGACAAATGGTCAATATTACACTTGCAAGAAAAAGTCAAATTACGCAAAGACGTCATGTTTCTAAATCCCGGGCCGTATTCTTGAGCACCGTAATTGTCAATATACAGTTCTGTCAGATTGTATAGGTAGGCCAACATCAGATCCGGGTAAGGTGGAGATTCTGTGCACGGAAACCCATTTTTGTTCAGGCGCAGAACTTTCAGGGATTTCAGTGGTTCAAAAATGTGTTCCGACAGACTTGCATTGGTTCCTATTAGATTGTTACTCAAGTCTAAGACTGTGAGCTGAGAGAGACCTTTAAATGCGTTATCCTCTATAGCAGTCATTGTATTAAAGGACAGGTCTAAATATTCAAGACATCCGTATCGCAGAAAGGCATTTGTAATCAAAGTTTTGATCTGGTTCGTATTTAGCTGTAAGTCAATAATGTTGGGCGGTAAATCTTGAGGCACTGAAGTCAGATTACAGAATGAAAAGTCACACATGGTTTTGTCGCATGCACATATCTGTTTTCGCTCGCTGGGACGTTCTGCATAACGCAAGTCGTGTACCTTGTCCCCGGCTGGAGTATGGGAACTTGGAGGTTTGGAGGTTTTAGATGTACCCGAATAATATTGTGCTCTCATGCGTTGTCGTCTTGGCGAGTTATTTTCCTTTGAAGTTTTGTCTATTATTCTTGTATTGATGGTCAAATCGTCGTTTTGATCAATCCCAATGGAAACATTCTTATCCAGATTCAGTGTTTTGGCAAAATGTTTGTGTTCTTTGAGATACATTGTGTTGTTATCCGGCAATATGTCAGCTTTGTTATCTGTAATATTATGTTGTACACTGCTCATTTTTGACGTTGACATTACTGTAGGCACTTGTTTATTATCTGTTTTTTCATTTCTTTTCATCGTTATGCCACCAGCTTCATGTGTCTCACTTCTTGTAATAGTGAAAATATCCTTGCTGAATTGATCGTTTTTATGGTGTGGTAAAGGTACTGCCGGAAACGCATGACGCAATCTCGGATCAGAAAGTACAGATCTTGGAATGTCATTTCTCATAAAGTTTATTGTACTAGCAGAACTTTGTAGCTGGGAATGAAACTGTGTCGCTTCTATGAATGAGAAAACAACAGTAAAAACCTGGATTGGCGTCATCATTGCCACTGTATCAATAATCTCGTCTTCTCTGTAGCAGCACTTTCATCCCAGATTATAAGGAATACTTTAACCTCATTGAATCAATAATCTCTCCTTCCTCGTAGCACCTGTTTCATCCCAGATTATAGACAATTCTTTAGACTCACTGTACCAATAATCTATTCTTCTGTGTTGCACATATGTTATTCAAGAATGTAGAGAATACCTTAGCGTCACTGTAGCTGTAGAATAGAAAAGAAAAGAATATAACAGAATTAACCCTTCCTTCAGTGGATCTTACTTCAAACTGACAGGCATATTTGCCTTACGGTGTTCTGTAACACAAATACAATGTTCATAAGATTATAACTGAATACGTTATGTCTGTTGCAATGATAATAACCAAAACAGGTGGCAATTGTGTTAACAACTGGGAGTGGAGTAAATATGACTGAATAATATGAATACAGTTCAGACGAGTAAGATGACAGTATACTTTATGCTGCAACAAAAAAAAAAAAATCTGTACGAAAGTAGCCTGAACGAACGAACGAACGAACGAGCTTTATTTTCACAGGGTAACAAATTAGGCCCGTCTTACATCCGGCCTGACGATGATCAAGACGTTAACAAAAAAGAATGAACGCAAGATATAATCAGGAAGCTCATTAAACAAAAGACACATGCATTTAAATGGAGTGTGTTGACCAACGTCATCTTCAACGAACATAATAATGGAGAAAAGAACAGAGGACAGTGTTAGGTATCTAGATAGAGTAACTATGACTGAAAGACGAGAAGTAAAGAGTTAAAGGCAGTTACACAACAATTCAAATGAAAACAGACTATTAGCGAAACAGAAATACGTGGTCAGAGTGACAGTCAGACGGTTAAGCCAGTGAGCTCTTATGTAAAAAAAAAAAAAAACTCGGGTTAGCAGGAGGAAAGCTCATAATCAGAGTTGTCGTTCCGAATCGGGAAAGAAAGAGCTCCTCATTCAGTCATCGAGATAGTTTAGCGGCAAGTCATACAATAGAGACCAGTCATCCAAGTTACAGAAGTCATACAAGCTAGACGCAAAGCAGAGATGCAGGAACATTGTACTGGGATATATATGGATGGCGGGGTAGGAGTATCCCCTATCAAAGGAGAAATAAGGTGCCTCCTTCTCTCCGCTAGCCTACGGGACACCTTTGGGCAAGGTGGAGTGCCCATTTAGCCCCCTGATCAGGGTTACGTGAAGCCATGGGTGCAGGTGGTTGATTAAGTTAAAGAGCAGTCAACAGTTGTAGGTTATGGTCTCCAGCTTCACAACGGTAGGCAGAGGATCTTTTTTTTGTGTGTGGGGGGGGGGGGAGACAATGGCTACGGTCATCGAAAAGTATGGTCACTGCTAGGAAGGAAAGCAATGGCAAACTACCTTCTTTACAGATGCCAAGAATATTATGTACTGCAATATAATCGATAATCAGAGAAACGGCGTAAATGGGTGCTCCATAGGAGCAGCCTCGCCCGGTAGGGGTAGACATGTGCACCAGGTGACTTCAGACCTTCAGCAGGCGACTGAGTGCAAAAGAATATCAACATTGAAAGTAGGAACTTGTAATGTAAGAAATATGAGTGGGGATGGAAAATTTGATAACATTAAGAATGAAATGAGAAGATTAAATATTAACCTGTTAGGTATATATGAGACCAGTTGGAAAGGAATGGCCATTTGTGGGGTGGTAAATATAATAAATTAGAATAAGGACAAGTTTCGCTAGGGGTATTCAGTATGAATGGGGTCTAAATCCCAAACACGCCCTCTATAGGAAATAATATATTGGCTCGTAAAACCCCCAAGCATTGAACAAGGCAGAAAAGGGTGCAAGTTCAACACTAACATAGACGAAATGTTTCCCATAGAAGGCTGGGAGATCCGGGAAGTTCTACCACAGACACCCGAGTACTAATCACTCTACCCAGAAGGTGTGTCTATGTGTAAGTGCCCCGCCCCACATTTAATCTCCCACATATATATAAACAATGACAAGTATCCACTGTCATGCACATCCACAGTGTTATACAACAGAGGGACAACAACCAATGTTAGACGCAACAACTGGATTACATGACAGAGGAAAACAGCCATTGTTAGACAAAAACAGTACAATAACTCACTGCATCACATAACAGTAACAATAACTGGACTATAAACATAAATTTTGGAACAACAGGTTAACAATGAAGTAACTGCAAGGCTTGGTTAAACCAAACAAACAAACAATTGTATTGTGGAAAACATTTGGGGTCTGGACAAACCCTGTTGGTTACAATATGGTCACATGCATGAAAAAATTATCATATTTCAGGCAATGCACACAAAGTATACAGCCATAACAGAAGTCCCCAAAAATCCCCAAAAAAGTTCACATAAAATACCTGTGTCACACACAAAACAAAATAAATAATCCATACAAAGAACTAGATAAAGAAAATCTATCTAATCTGTCTCTAGAAATATCCTACGGGTCTGATGATGACTCCCTCTCCTTCAATATCCACTAGAAAAGTCTGGCCATAATCACACTCTCTATAATCCAAGGAAAACAGCTGCTTTGCATATATCCACGTATTCAGAACATTGGGGATTGCACACACACACACACACACACACACACACACACACACACACACACACACACACACACACACACACACACACACACACACACAGAGCTTCCACTTCTGGATCATATATCCATCGCGAAAAACATGTAGGAGTAATCCATATGAATCCATTGTGGATATAATGTAATCTCTCACGTCACAGCTGCTAAGTAACTAGACGAGGAGCATTCCAGATGTGATTTAACCGACAGATATGAGTCGGAAACGTTCTGGCGTGGCGTGACACACAGGAGTCCATGTGATTGATTCGATCAGGATCAGGCACAAACACTTTCAGTATATCTTTGGATGAGGAGTGACATCACATAATCCATTAGCATTTCCTGACAGAACTAACTTGAATGGGGCCTGAATATTTCAGCCCTTTTCTTGGTTAAGATGTAGGTTATTCTTTCTTCAGCTGAATATACGACTTGATTGACCGGGAGTTGGTATAGTGCTTGATTGTCCATGTCTGGGATATGATGGATGAGAAGATTCAAAGAAAGCTGGTAGGCCACAAAATCAGTTGGTAAATCCATACTGGTAAATGATGGTGAATTCCAGACTTATCCATGAGCCTCTGGAATATGACAGTTGAACATGGAATCAGGCGCGGTGACTTTTAGAAGAGGGTATACGCTGAAAACCATCTAGGCCAGGCATGCCTCATGTCTTTGCAGACATTGAAAAGATTAACACTATCTGCAAGTTCCCAGAGGTAGGGAATCCACTTCAGCATATTCAAAATCCATTAATTATCCAGGCATTGACATTCAGGTTCAGGGTGTGTGGCAGTAACCAGCACTCTCTGTAGAATATTAGGGGTAGGCTTTTAACCCAGTTTCCTGCCTCTAAATCCAAATAAGTTGACCATAACTTCAGTTCCAATCATGGTGACTAGTGCCAATACTCCACCGCCATCTCTAGCGCTGTATAGTGAAGAAGAACAGGGTTGATATAGATTAGTTATACAATCCAAACTTGGATAACAATGTATCATAATAAACTATACATATATATGATGAATAAAAGTGTATCATAATTAAAAATAGAGGGAACAAAAGGGAAGAAAAAAAAAGGTGTAGCTAGTTCCCTAGCACTTGTCGCCTACTGTAGAGTTTTGACCCACTCCAAAAGTGAGTAAGGTATCTACTCAATAGGTACATCTCTTCTGGACTGATACTGGAGCTTCCTGGGAGGTTTTCTTCACCTCCTAAATATGCAAACATCTTTTGATAGTACCGCTGTCACATCATGGAAAAAGTTCCTGAGACAATGTCCTCATGTACACAATTCATAAATCTCCTTTCCATAGTTACAAACAGCATTATGTGACTACCACTGACAAATGGCAAAAAGGCTAGCTACCATATCAGTCATCTCCTCTTGCATAATCCTCACCATTACTATCATCATGTGTTTGCCCCCCCCCCCCCCACTGGGGTGAAGTTAAAAGATCTACTCCAGCAGTAACATCATGAATAGAATATACATATAATATATATGATGAATAACAGAAAAACTTGTTAGACTTTTACTAAACATGGTATGAACTCTCTAGTGGGTATTACCCAACATCTCAAAGTAAAAACACAAGAGCATGGTGTCATTTCCCACTCCCTTGAGATTATATATAGATATATCATACCAAATAACAATCTTATAACAGCATTTATTACAGCATTAAGCAGTAACAATCATGAGCATAAAAGGTAAAATACTCATAAAAGAGAAATCATGGGAATCTTTTCCCATACACTTGAGATTATGTATATCATACCACATGAAAATCCCATAACATCATTTATGAAAAAGGACTACAAGACAATCCCACCTCTGTATATTTACAACAAGGTAAACAAAAGATTAACTCCTAAGTGCATGAAAAAGTCAAGCGAGAATATATATCTCTCTCTATCTAACAACCTATTAAAGTTGTACACAAATGTGAGATAGTAATATTTCTCCATCATAAGAGCAGAAATACAAAATATGCACTCAGGAAAAAAACACTTTATAACACAGAGACCAGTTGTGAAAAATAAGCATATAGGAATAAAGTAAGTTCACAAAATCATCTCAGAAGAATGACTCATAGCAAGATTATATTGTAAGCTTTATGAAGGCTGACTGGACAAAATGGCGATGTCCAGGCTGCGTGACGTAAACCAACCTTTCAATGAAAGCGATTCTCTTAATTTTCACACACACAACTTCAATCATGATATTAGTTGCATCACAGCATTTATCCTAATCCATCCATCCATCATGTGCCATGCCGGTAAGCGTGGGCGGTCATGTTCTGCCATCTCACTCGATCACCAGAGTCGTGGATAAGCTCCGTGTTTCTGTCTCGACCATGCCACAAGGCCAAGCCATCCAGGTACTTGCTTCTAGGTCTTCCCCTTGGTCTGTTCCCCTCGATCTTACCAGTTGTCACCAAATTCTCCAATCCATTTCTTCTCATAACATGCCCAAAACATTTTGACTGTCTACGTCTTATTTCTCTAATCAATTTACGATCTTCATTTGTTTCTTGAAGGACTTGTTCATTGGTCTTTCTGGCTGTCCATGGTATTCTTTGCATTTTCCTCAGAAACCACATCTCTACAGCCATCAGATGTTTTTCAGCCTGACTGCTCATTGTCCACGCTTCACATCCATATAAAAGTACAGGTTCAATGTAGCATCTCAACACTCTTTTTCTCGTTTCAATTGACATCTTTTTATTTATCCTAATACATAACATGATATGTTGTATATAATATAATGCTCACCTAAAACGCAGAGAATAAGTGGGCTTTAAAATAACCCATTAACAATGGGTCACCCGCTAACGTTGGAGAAACATGGCGATTGACCAGACCGCTTTGTCTACCAAGCCTTTGTCTAGATTAAACCTGTGTTTCCGGGGCGCGGCCAATCAATTGCCTTAATTCAAACGAAATTTCGTTTCGTTAATTCTCCCGTCCTAAGTTTTAATAGCGCGTGAAGCCGTCTGCTGGAAAAGACTGAGGGATGATGACATACATGTCACACCATTATAACATCTGAGGAATATAGAATAATATATTCTGGTGGAGAGAAACAACAGCGAGGAGTAGCAGTTATAATGGATACATCATCATCATAATCTTCCACTTCTACCGCCATGCGTCGTGGGGAGGAATAATTTGCGTTCCAGCGCCTGGTGGGCGTCACTGCAGAGAGTTATTCTGTGTGGTTGTACAATGTCTCTGTTGTCGTCAATCCATTTTCTTCTTGGACGTCCTCGTGATCTTGTCGCAGATGATCTTTGATGTAAGGCCAGTGATGGTAGTTGTTGGTGTTGCAGTCTAAAGACATGCCAAACCACTTGATCTTCTGTATTTCAATAAATGTGGCACAAGGTGTTGATCCCACAGTCTGTCTGATAGTAGCATTTCTTACTCGGTCTCGGATTGTTAAGTTGGCAGCTCTCCTCATGCATCTCATTTCGCAGGTGTTGATTTTGCGAAGGTGTAAATTGGATAAAGTCTAGGTTTGAGATTGGTAGCATAGGGTTGGTGTAAATATGCTGTTTATTATCTGTCGTTTTGCGGATATGGGTATGTTTGGATGTTTCAGTAAGGGTGATAGTTGATATGTAAGTGCACTAGCTTTTTGACATCTGATTTCAATTTCTCTGTACAATCTGCCATCTTCTGTGATCATACGCCCAAGGTATTTGTATTCTTTAACTTGTTTCTGAGTTGTGTTATTTATCTGTATACTTAGTGGGCCTGGCTATCTGCTAACTTGCATTACTTCGGCTTTGTCTGTGTTTATACTCATATTTTATCTGCTGCAGGTTAACTCAGATTAGTAATATGATTTTTTAGTCTGCCTCATCGCTGTAAAACAGGCACTGATCATCAGCAAATAGAAGTTAATTTATTTCCTGTTAGATTCATACAAGAGACAACATTGCAGTTATAAACATATTTTAGGCGAACGAAAGAAGAATAAGATTTCCTGTGGGTCAGTTGTTTCATCTGGAGTAAAGAGTTCTAAATTTACTGAATCTGTTCTGTCGAGACTAGCTTCTTTGGAAATTCTGTCCATGTAGATATTGAATAGCAGGGGAGAGAGCACACATCCCTGACTCACTCCTGTATTGACTGTGAACATATCTGATGGACCTTCTTGTGTTCTTACTGCACTTTGGCTCGAGTGGTACATGGCTATGATGTTTTCTAGCAGTTGCCCTTGTATCCCATAGTCTTCAAGGATGGTCCATAATTTGTATGTCTACTCTATCGAAGGCCTTTTCCTGATCTACAAACACAATATTCTCCTGGTCACTATATTCGATAGTTTTTTCACAAATATGTCTAAGTGTAAATAATGCATCAGTGCAACTTTTATCTTTCCGAAAACCGAATTGTGCTTTGCTTAACTGTTGTTCAACTACTGGTCTAGCTCTTTGTTCTAATAGTTTTGGATACATTTTCCCTATATGGCTCAGGAGTGATATACCTCTGTATGTTTCGCACTCTCTCATATTGCCTTTCTTTTTCCATATTGGTACTATTATTGCCTGTTGCCAATCATCTGGGACTTTTCTTTCTTCCCATGCTATATTAAAAAGTCTTGTTAGCCATTTAACCCTTGTTTCCCCACAGGCCTGAATAGCTTCTGTGGTTATTCCATCTGGACCTGGTGATTTGTTTTTAGGACTTTTCTGTATAACTGCTTTAACTTCTGCAGGTATGAAATTTGGTTCTTGCTGTCCCTGGAATTTAGGCACAAACGTGAGGTTTTCTATGTTATGTGTGGGGTTAAGTAGTTCTTGAAAGTATTCCGCCCACCTTGCTAGTCTTTGTTGTGGATTAAATATCGGTATACCTGTTTTGCTGTTTATGATGGTGGTTGGGTTGTAGCATGCATCTCTGTTTCTCATTGTTGTGACACGTTTATAAAATTTTCTTGGGTAGTCTTTGCTAAGGGTCGCCATCTGTTCTCCGTATATTCTTCAGGATTCACCTTTAGATGCTCTAATTGTTCGTTTGGCATTAGGTTGTGCTATTCTATAAGTAATAGAGTCCTGTTCAGATTTAGTTGTGATCCACTTTTTGAATGCTGCCTTCTTTTTGAATATGCTATCTTTAACTTCGTTGTTCCACCAGGCTGTTCTTAATCTTTTGTCCTGCCCTACTTTCTTTGTTCCACATTTAATTTCCAGTGTGTCGAGCATGGCAGCCTTGAAACATGTCCATACCCTATTTACGCTTGAGTGGTCATCAGGGATGTTCTTATGTAGGATTTGGATTTCTTGATTGAAGTCGTCTTTACCCTATTGTCCTGCAGCCTCCTATAATTGATGACATGTGTTGTTACCTTTTTTTTCTTCTTATTTTCCTGTGTGGTGAAATCCTTTTTATTATGACTGGTTTGTGATCAGTACCAACATCTGTATTTGGGAGTGCTCTTGAATCTAATAGTAGCCTTCTGTCTGATTTCCTAATTAGAATAAAGTCAATTTGAGATGCTTGGTCTATGTCATTCCATGTATACCAGGTTTTGGTGAGGCTACGACGATGTAAAAAAAAAAAAACTATTTGCTATTATTAGTCCATGTTCCGAGCATATGTTGAGAAGATGCTGATCATTGCTGTTACAATCAATGGATACAATGGATACAGAAAGATCAAAATCTATCAAAGGATATTGGACTTTATCAGATAGAGTATTATTGGTGAAGTTTAGTGGAAGACCTATTGATGTCAACGTCATACACGTTTATGCACCAACAGCAGACAGTAGTGATGACAGCATTGATGAATTTTATAATGATTTAGAGACAGCCTTCAAGAACTGCAAGAATTCTGAAGTAAATATCATAATGGGTGACTGGTATGCCAATGTTGGAAATCAACAGGGCGGATGCATCGTAGGCAAGTGTGGACTAAGACAGGGGTGGGCAAACATTTTGTGCGTAGAGCCACATTGACAAATGTAAAGCTATTGGGGGGGGGGGGGGCGCATGTATATTATGTCTATTTTGTTTACAGAAACCTATCACAATATGTAATTATGAATTATATATAGGTTATTAAACAGTATAAATAACTAATTATTGCAATTTTATTTTACATATACACTTATACATTATATTTTATAATATGGACAACAACTTTTACTAATTTGTTCACATAATTAAAAAATTTTTTATTATAATAATTTTTTTATGATGTATGTAACTGCTTGCATCTTGTGACAATATTCTTGACATCTGGAGCAAGTTTACGTGTTGAAATTTGCATGACAGCATGCATGTTGCAGTCCGACAATAAAGAACTATTCTTAGATTTGTTGATCTTGAAGCAAGAAAATGCTTGTTCACAAATGTATGTTGATCCAAACAATAATAAAAGTTTAGCTGCAAAGTTTTTCAAGTTGGGAAATGATTCTTGTGATAAAGATCCATAGAAATCCAGCAAACCATCTGTCTGGAATTTCTCTTTCAGGTCATGATCTGCTTGTAAGTCAGGCAGCTCCAACTGTACGTCCGCTGTGGCTGTATCAGCTTCTGCACTAAAAGGGGAACTGAGAATATTGAACTTGGGCTCTAAGTTCTTGATATCTTGGAATATCCATCCAAATTCTTCAATCAATGGATCTAATTGGACTTTGTACCTTTCAGTCATTTCACCACAAATGGTTTCTTGTTTCAGCAAAGGGAAGTGACAAAACCTTTTTTCACTTGCTTGTCTGGAGAACAGTGAGAGTTTTGCCTGAAATGATTTTACATGTACATACAATTCATGTGCAAACACACCATTGCCCTGAAGTTTGACATTCAGTTCATTTAATTTTTTCATAATTTCAATGGCAAGCATAAAGCCTAACTTCCACTCTTTATTGGCAATGTTAGTATTAAAGTCATATTCAATGCCCTTCATCTCTAGGGACATAACTATGTCTTCTCTTAGGTCCCACACTCGCCTCAACACCTTGCTGAGATTCAGCCATCGAACACTGGTGTGGTACAGGACATCGGAATATTCAGTTTCCAAATCGTCAAGTAGTGCTTTGGACTGTCTGTGATAAAGTCCTCTTGATCTGATGAGGTTGATGACACTGACAAGTGGGCCAATAACATGCTTGATATTCAAAACAGTTTTACACAGACTTTCTTGATTGATCACACAGTGAAGTGGTAATAATGTGTGGTCATGATATTCTGCTTTAATCATATCACTTATCAACTTTACCAGACCTACATTTTTTTTTCAGTCAAAGCACGAGCTCCGTCAGTGGTAAAACTTACCATGTTGTTCCAAACAAACCCAGTTGTTTCAATACAGTTAGTAACAGTATTGAATATATCATGGCCTTTGGTTGTGTCTTTAAGCGACTCAACTGACTCAACACTCAGTAACTCTTCGGTGAGTTTGAAAGAAGCGTTTGTTCCACGTATAAATATCAATAATTGGGCAGTATCATATACATCGATACTCTCATCCAATGCAAGAGAGTATCACAAAAATTGTTTACTTGCATCTTGAGGTTTATGCATCAAATTGTCACTTATCTTGTCAACACGTCTGACCACAGTTCTCCTTGATAAAGTAATGTTTTAAAATTGTTTGTTTGTTTGTTTGTTCTGGATACATATTGTTTGCTGCATTTAGCAAACATTCCTTGATGAACTCACCATCAGAAAATGGCTTGTTCTGGTTTAAAAATCTGTGTGACAGCACAAGACTAGCTTCTGTTGCAGCATCTTGAATTCAAGACTGTTTAGTGAAAACAGTTTGCTGTTCCTCCAAATTGTTCACCAACTCCAGACATTTCCTTTCCCTCTCTTCGGTTGTTAAATTATATCTGAAATGGAAATGTTTTGTTTGATAATGTCTTTTTAAATTGTGCTCCTTGAAGACAGCCGCTGACTCAAGACACAACAAGCAAACTGATTTGCTACCAACTTTTATAAAACAGTACTTAATTGTCCATTGATCATTAAAAACACGGCATTCATCTTAAATCTTACGGATTTTAGTGACGCTCATTGTTTTAATAAAATTCTAACAGTTAGAATTTTACAAAACTGTTAAAGGAAATGAAACAAAACCTACTTCCGGCTGTGTGAAAATATCGTGAAAACAATGAGTAAACTCGGAATAAATTACATAAATATATCAAGACTACTACAACAAATAAATTAGTTTGAAAATTGTAAATGTGGAACTAATTTATAACAGCAAAAAAAAAAAAAAACTGTTAAATTTTATATTTTCTTGCAAAATAAATCATTTTATTCACCGGAGAAATATCTGTTTTTGATAAAAGCATTACATTACGAAGTTAAGGACTGTTTACAAAAATAGAAAATTGGAAAGAAATTTTATCAAAAATGTTAAAACAATCATAACGGTACATGAAACTCTGTAAAATGCAACAAATTAACCTAAAAACGAAGTAAAAATGTTTATTTCTAAATGCCCTCGAGGGCAGCATAATATCGTAGTTTACCCACCCCTGGACTAGAAGAACAGAATGAAAGTGTTTGTAGACTTGTACAGTGGGCCAAAAAGCATGATTTGATTATTGGAAACACCTGTATCAACAGCACCCAGGGAGATTATGTACATGGAAGAGTCCTGATCATAAGATCAGAAATCAGATTGATTACATTCTCATCAACAGAATATTTCGAAATGCCTTAAAAGTCACAAAAACTGTATCTAGCGCAGACTGCTACAGAGAACATAGATTAATCTTAAGCAATTTACATATAACATTAAAGAAAGTCAAATGTACACCAAGAAACGCAAAATTTGATCTACAGGCACTGAAGAGTGAGGAGTTAAAAGATAAATTCAACATAGTCATAGAGGCAAAGAACAGATTCGATGCATTGTCCGATATGGACATATTATTTCAGGACGTCAGTGGCCAATGGGAAATATTAAAGAAATCAGTCAACCAATCTGCAGAAACAACCATCCCAAAAATAAAGAAAATAGGACGCAAGAAATGGATGACGGAGGATACCTTAAAACTTACGGAAATAAGAAGAAATAACAATAATAACAAAGAAAAATATGAAAAGATTCATAGGAAAATTAGGAAGCTATGCAAAGAGGCAAAAGAAACATGGCTTTAGGAAAATTGCAAGAAAATTTAAAACCAACACAACACCCGGAATTATAAATTAACGCACAAAAGAATTAATTACATCATTAACAAAAGAACCCACACATCAACGGGTTGCCTAAAAACCTTAACCATATGAAAACTGGCAAGACCCCGGGTACAGATAACATCACAATAGAAATGATCAATGCCTTAGAAGAATATGGAATAGACCAAGTCACCAGACTGCTGATTGCAATATACGATATTGGAGATATACCTCCTGAATTATGTAATTCTATATTTATTGCAATCCCGTAGAAATCAGGAGCCTTGGAATGTGATCAGCATCGAACAATTAGTATAACGAGCCACATTACGAAGATTTTGCTGAGAATTATCATGCAAAGAGTTAGGAATAAAATATAACCTGAAATAGGAGAAGAACAATGTGGGTTTGTAGAAGGCAAGGGTACAGTAAATGCTGTGTATAAGTTGAGAAGAGCAACTGAGCGTTCTATAGAAGTAAACAAACATCTATATCTTTGCTTTATTGACTACACAAAGGCTTTCGCAGTGTTTTCCCACCTACCCTGGGAAGGTACCGTTCAAAAAGAGAAAACAGGACCAATGCAACAGTTTTTGCCCATGATGTCTATGAAGGTTTCCACTCAGGCATTGAAACCTTTGCTGCAGCGATTGATCTTGAAGACGCGTACAACAGAGTACCATTGGATTTTTTAATGCTTCAGCTTCTTGAACTCAAGATAAGTCCTTTCCTCCTTAATTGGATCGCTGCAGCCCTCTTCAAACGGAAAGTAGTTTTTAGATGTGGCAGTTGGACTTCGGAACCAACAACAATATATCCTGACCTACCACAGGAATCACCATTATCTCCGGTGCTGTTCAACGCCTACACTGCGAGAATCACCAGCCAGCAGATCACTGGACTGGGGAGGACATTGTCATATGCCGATGATGTTTCAGTGTATCGTCAGGGTAAGGATAGAGATCAGGTTGTTGTGGAACTACAAACTGAATTCAATCGCATAAGCACTTTGTGTGTTGAGGCTGCGGCAATGGTCAACCGTGACACGGCTCTCTTTGAATAATCATATTGTCAACGCTCCAACACCAACTGTAAATCTGTGTTCAGAGACTGTGGAAAGAACGCAGGCAATGAATTACCTTGGGATACATTTTGATCGAAGCCTTGCTTATAATGAGCACATAGACCAAGTGATAACAAAGGCCAAGCGGGGTTTGGCAGCGATGCGGGTGATGGCGGCAGCAAACTGTGAGCAGAGCCATCTATATCTTCTATAAGAGGGGCTGGTCATGTCTGTTTTTGAGTATGCGATGGCAATCCTGACTCTCAGCCGTAAGCAGATAGAAAGGATGGAAAGGATACAGAACGAAGCTATGCGCATTATACTTGGACGTGCAAGAGATACAGCATGCAGTGCTATGAGCTACCTTCTTGATTTTCCAACCATCGAAGACAGAATACAAATGTGCAGCGCACGTGCGTTCCTCAGAGTCAACGCAAACACACAACATCCACTGCATAGTGAAATTATAAAGGTGAAGGGCAGCAGGTTAAAAAGAGCAAGGTCGTGGATGGGTCAAGGCTAAGATATTCTTCAACAGGTTTGTTCACTTGAGGACTTAGAACCTAGCGAGGTGTGGGTACAAGTGCCAAAAGATTTCTGTACGTTTTTTTTTTCAGTTTGCATCCAACTAGACAGAAAATGCAGACAAGAAAATTCGGCTGCTGTGGAGGCACAAGTGCTAGCGTTGATTTTCGAGAATTCGTTAGACGGTGATGCTGTCATTTACACAGATGGGTCGGTCGTCCGACGTGTGAGAAGCTCATAGGCCTTTACGGCTCAGGCTGAAGAGAGAATTGTGAAGTAAGATTGTGGTGCTTTTGTTGTGACCACAAGTAGCTTGACTATGGAAGTCACGGCAGTAAGTAAAGCAATAACATGGCTCGAGACACAGACATTCACTAGGGGATGTTTCCCTAGCGACTCAATGAGCACGCTTAAGAGGAAGAGAGTGGTTGCTGTCTCTGGAGCGGACTGGCTGGTAAAGATTAGTTTCATCTTCGTGCCAGGGCATGCGGGAGTACAAGCAAATGAGCGGGCTGACAAGCTCGCAGGTAAAGCTACTATGGAGGGCGGACGCGCGATAAACCAGGCTGACATTCTGAACGCTCTACGAGAAGTAAGACTTTTGCGAGAACTAAGTGATGACTGTAAATCTACAACCATGGCCAGACTGTGAGAACAGCAAATTAAAAGAGGTGTGGTCAAACAAGGACACTACGCATGAAGCCAAAGAAGATTGATAAACCAACACAGAACTGGTGTCGTTAATCGCTACACGCTGCGGAATTTGCTGAGGGGGGATCCGAACACTTAATGGTTCGATGTGCAATAATTAACAAGAATGAGGGGAACTGCAGTAAAGCTTAAAAAGCAATGAATGAATCACCAGAAAACGAGAAACAGATATAGTGAGCTTTATTAGAGCACGATTACAAGAGACGAAATGTCTCTTGAGCGGCTATCCGTGGATGGACTAAACCGGATGTAGTGGTTAAAAGGTCAACTGACTAAAGATCAACTGACTAAAGGTCAATAAAGCGAGATGCTCGGGGATTGGCTAAGATTACCGCTGAGGGAACGGCTATCTGGAAAGAGGAGGGGGGGGTGCGCCCATGAGAGCGAAACGAAAAAATATGGATAGGTAGAGTACTGTAGCAGACTCTGTGGCGATGTAACGGATGCAGTTCACAATTCTGCACTCAAAGCTCGAAACACTGCTGCTGGCGATAGGATGTAGATCACCCGGCGCTTGTCATCATAGAATAGCACAAGAGCCCATTGTTCAGAAGCAATGAGAAGTGACTGAACAACTAACCGGGAAGTCACAGAAGGCACAGATAATGCTGGCATTGACTACGCCGTTCTGTGAAGGACGTGCAACTGGCGTATTAGTGGACTATATGACTACCGGGATGGGAGGGGGCAGGAGGCGTAAGGGACTTAAATAAAACTGTGTTGGATACTGTGGCCGTGTATATATATATATATATATATATATATATACTAGCTGCCGGCTCCATGGCCGAGGAGTTAGCAGCTTTCTCCGCTAACCCCGAATACTCTCGTCACGTGACGCGACAAGAATTAGCAGTGGTTCGAATCGCAAAAGTGACTTATGAGAGTATGGAGCCGGTCGCTCAGAAAGTCGTGGCGTGCTGATGAGCGTAATCTAGCCAAGGAATCAACATACAGCTGAAAGATGCTGGTGTTGACCGCAATATCCTGAAACAGGATGGAAACGCGGAAAAAAAAATACTAGCTGACCCGGCCAAGCTTCGCCCAACTGGAAGATGAGGCGGTTTTTCAATGTCTTACGATCGCGTTCGTGAGATATGCACGATTTGATCGCCATGACCTGTATGTCGGCAACACTAGTGGTCAGAACTGTTGAAGTGTAGAGGTACCGGTTTCTGGGCACCACTGTTGATATCAGAGAGGTGTTGCCTAAATCTGTCCGCCAGACGAAGACCTGTTTCCTCCCAACATCTCATATCACAACGTGTGCAGATGATCGCATATATAACGTTGCGATGTGCAATGAGAATGATCTGTCGACTAACTAACAAAGGCTTTCGATAAAGTGAGACATGTCGACATGATAAGGTTGCTTGAAGATCTACAAATTGGTGGAAAAGACCTTAGACTTGTAAAAAACATATATTGGAAACAACAAGCTGCTATCAGAATTGATAATGATGTAGGTCAATATCAGCCTATTAAAAGAGGCGTGAGACAGGGATGTGTAATGTCTCCAGATATTTTTTCCCTGTACAGTGAAAATATTTTCAGAAATATTGGGGATATGGAAGGAATCAACATCGGGAGACGATACATGAATAACATTAGATATGCAGATGAAACAGTCTTGATTGCAGACAATGAACAGGACTCGCAACATTTAGTAGATGCGGTTGTTGCACACAGTGAACAACTAGTGTTAACACTGAACAGTAAGAAGACACAGATTATGGTCGCCACTGGGAAGAAGGAAATATCACAATGTGATATACGAGTAAAAGGGCATATTCTTAAGCAATTCAATCGATACAGTTATCTCAGAATAATCATAACATCTGACGGGAGATGCCTTGAAGAGATTAGAATAAGAATTGCCTTGCCAGTAGCCTTTTGCAAGATGAAAACATACTGACCAATAAAATGATATCAGTTGAAACGAAATAAAGGGAGAAAGGGACAGCGTGTTGTTCCATACACAAAATAGCCGTTTGTTAAAGTTTGCAGAAGCGATAATGATCCACCTCCACAAGCCAATTTTGTGCAAACAGAAAGACATGATGGTAAACGACTGATATTACTGTGTGAACATGTTTATATTTCAGCTTGAACGATGATTCTAATGATTTTACTCTATGTTGTGTGACATCTGCAGTAAGTACCTGACGAGATGCAGCGAAATGTGCCAGAGAAAAAGAGTGTTTAAGTGCTACATAGAACCTATACTTTTGTATGGATATGAAGCGTGGACAATGAGCAATCAAGCTGAAAAACATCACTGGCTGTGGAAATGTGATTTCCGAGGAAAATGCAAAGAATACCATGGACAGACAGGAAAATCAATGAACAAGTCCTTCAGAAACAAATGAAGATCGTAAACTGATTAGAGTCATTAGACGTAGACAGTCAACATCTTTTGGACATGTTATGAGAATAAATTACTTGGAGAACTTGGTTACAACTGGCAAGATCGAATAGAAGAGACCAAGGGAAAGACCGAGAAGTAAATACCTGGGTGGCTTGGCATGGTCGAGACAGGAACACAGAACTGATTCACGAATCTGGTGATCGCGTGAGATGGCAAATTATGACCGTCCACGCTTATCGGCATGGCACATGATGGATGGTTGCATATATTTTCAAAGACAAGTACTTTAGACACGAACAGCTCAGCGTTATGTATCTACATCTCAAGCGTATTTCAACGAACATCGTACTCGTTTGAGGATCTGTGGGTGTAAGTAAGGACCAACTGAGAGATGGAAAGTCCGGTGAGTGATGCGAGGTAACGTTAACGATGGTCAGCATTGGTAACCCCACACATAGGATTAGTCTTAAACTATATACGATAATTCTATGCCAACGGATGATAGATACTGCACTCACATTGTGTGTGTGTGTGTGTGTGTGTGTGAGAGAGAGAGAGAGAGAGAGAGAGAGAGAGAGAGAGAGAGAGAGAGAGAGAGAGAGAGATTATATGTATATGTAGTATGAATGCATGAGAAACGCAAAGGCTGTCAGGAAAAAAAGCATGTTACAGAGCACATTTTTAATCAGGAATATTCCGGAAGGTCATTTCGCATAAATAGCATTCAGTCGCAAAGGTACTTAAGACGGCTATCAGGCCAGCAAAAAGGGAAGAAAAGCACGGGTAGACAAACACTCAGGATGTAGGAAAAAGTAGGAACCAAGAGTGAGCATTGGTAGAAGGGGAAAGAGGAAGAAGGAACGATAAAACAAGTGACAACTCGGGGTGTAGTGAACCAAAAATAAGCATCGAAGGACAGGAAGCATAAGAAAAGTTTAGAGAGCATGATGAGACAAAAGAAGGAATAGAAAACTGAGGGCGCCAAAGAAAGGAACATTGGACGAAAAGCAGTTATAATCGAATAGAATCTCAACGATAGTAGACTACTTAAAGTAGGTTAATGCAATGAATGTAATGCGAGCTAAGGGGGATAATAAACTAACATGTCGAGAACCACGAGGCAAGTCTGTCTGGCGTGTCTCATGTCTGACGATCATCATGATGTCCTCATCATGTTTTCGTCATGTCTGACTATCAGCGCCACAATAAACGAAGTAAAAACATTAACATTGCCAACTTTGAGTACTACATATTCTCCACATAATATTGTAAGCCAAAGAGACTAATACATGTATGGTGTAGTGAAGGTAGTTGGGACTCCAATGGAGTGGATAAGTTGCCAGAAACAAAAGTTAGTAGCTATACATCCATAAACGCTATATGTAAAAGGAGTCCGAACGCTATTAGATCGACGTGGCACACACATGTTTGATACGAACATGCCTTTGATAATATTGGTGGAAGAAAAACAATAATACATAAATATTTCATCCTTTTATTAAAAGTTGAAGCAACCTCAGCTTCACGATAACAGTATTCGACCATAGGGTTCTGTAGATGTCATCGCTACGTGTATTCTCACCCTGTTACTGTCTCACATGCTTTGACGTTTCGTCGTGATACGACGCTAAACTGCCTCGTATCTTCACTTCATATATTTTCAGATTTTGTATACCTAATAACATTCCATTTCTCACGATAAATTCCAGCTTTTCTCTTCTCGTGCCCAAAGAACTTGGATTGTTGATTTCTTATACACAAGTACCCTATTCTCTTCGTGAATTCGTCTCTTTCCTACATTTTTTCCATTACTCGTTGTAACTATCCATGGGCTTCTCGACACCACATCTCTAATTATGTCAAATAATTTTTTATCGATATAATGATTGTCCAAGAAACACACCTATCAGTGCGTAATGTTTGTATATAACTTGTAAGAACCCGTTAGCTCAGTTTTTATGAAAGTCATATCACATAAATAAAACAATTTTATTAATTTTGTTTGTTGCATTGTCCTAGAGTCTATATGTATACACTTTATACGCGTTCAGTCAGTAATTATTGTACAACAAAGGAATTGTTAGCAAAACCCGAACCAACTGCAATCATATAATGTATATCTGCTATGATATTACGCATGAGGATTGTTAAAATATGACTGTCACCTTGCCTTCGTAACAGACTATTGTTCGTAAAATGGAGATTGCTATGAGCCAAACTCAGATGTAACAAGAGTTAACGCAGTAGCGACAGTGGGTTGAAAGTTCTACACGACTAAAGTGGGTTAAAAGCACACGTGACAGTAGGCTAGAATCGATTACTACTCATAACAGGTGTAACAAGGGTTAAGTAACGGAAACTGAGTGAACACGGAGACTCGTCACGTGATTACACCGAAGGTCAGTCCGTGACTAGAATTTTTAGCGGCATTCAAGCTCAGGGTGTTGAGACGTCAACATCAAGTCTTGTCAACTAAATACGATATATTTTTCCGACATCGGTTTCTGACTGACACTGTAATCATATTCAAGTAAAATGGAAGAGAATACCAGATTTGACGATTATTTAGCATCTTCATTGAAATACCGAAGTGCCGGCCAAGTGTGTAGTAGATGCCAATTGGCTATGTGTTGAACGCCACCTATAGTGTGTTTAGTGTTTACTAATCGTAACGGAGAGAGACAGTAAGTAGTCACATGTTCTATTGTATATGCAAGTATTCACTAAACCAAGGGACAGAGACCATGACGCCACCTGTGACCCGAGAATAGGGGCCCCAGTGACGGACTGCCTGTATGTACGATAACTAGCAGCGTAACGTATCAAGCGGGACGACACAGGTGACAGTGTACCCAATAAAGATTCCGTGCACTATGAGAAGAGTGAGCTCAACGTATTTTCTCACCAGTGAATTGCATAGTTAAAAGTGTGCCAGTATTGGATTTAAGACGAGCGAGCCTAGAAACAAGCTTCATCATGACACATAATGACAACGCCATCATTATGGCAGTGATATACATCTTGTAGAACAAAGACCATGTGTTGTCCATGCAGCACGATCCCTCACTAGGCTTGTTTAATCTACTCCAGAGAAAAGGTAATACCAATACGTCTGGAACAAGACTAGCTACAGAAACTGTCGGATCAACAAAGCAATAACCTAACTGTCCGCCTGCTGAAGCTTCCACCCTTGACCAGGTGCCAACCAAGGCTTAGGGCCTGATCTATCCTGCCACGACATTTAGTCTTTAGGCTTTATTTCCTCGCACTAGATTAAGGCTTACACCCTCCCACTTGTGGTCCTCTACTCAAAGCCGTTGGCTCCCCGTCCTCCTCCTCCTCCCCCTACCCCTCCTCCACCTCCCCTCCTCCTCCAGAGGCAGGCAGGCAGAGAGATAGATAGATAGATCCCCGCGATGAGTTGGGCGAAGCCGGGCCGGGTCAGTTAGTATATATATATATATATATATATATATATATATATATATATATATATATATATATATATATATATATATATATATATACTAGCTGCCCGGCCCGGCTTCGCCCAACTCATCGCGGTGATCTATCTATCTATCTATCTATCTATCTATCTATCTATCTATCTATCTATCTATCTATCTATCTATCTATCTATCTATCTATCTATCTATCTATCTATCTATCTATCTATCTATCTATCTATCTATCTATCTATCTATCTATCTACCTGTCTGTCTGTCTGTCTGTCTGAATGTCTGTCTGAATGTCTGTCTGTCTGACCCGGCCCGGCTTCGCCCAGCTCCTGGTGGGGAGCATCTCATTTAATTCATATAAGTAGTCATATAAGCTCCCGTTCCCGACTATCTGTCTGTCTGTCTGTGTGTCTGTCCGACCCGGCCCGACTTCGCTCAGGCCCTGGTGGGGAGCATCTCATTTAATTCATATAAGTAGTCATATAAGCTCCCGTTCCTGATCTATCTATCTATCTATCTATCTATCTATCTATCTATCTATCTATCTATCTATCTATCTATCTATCTATCTATCTATCTGTCTGTCTGTCTGTCTGTCTGTCTGTCTGTCTGTCTGTCTGTCTGTCTGTCTGTCTGTCTGTCTGTCTGTCTGTCTGTCTGTCTGTCTGTCTGTCTGTCTGTCTGTCTGTCTGTCTGTCTGTCTGTCTGTCTGACCTGGCCCGGCTGCACCCAGCCCCTGGTGGGGAGCATCTCATTTAATTCATATAGATATCTATAGCCAGGGGACTTAACTTAAGATATAACAATGCTACTAAAAGTTATGTCCCTTTTTTAAATTTTTTAAAATATTTTCTTATGTTCAGTCATGTAATTACAAAATTAAATTTTAGGAAGGTAATAGTTGATAGCTGATAGATAAAACTATGACAGTTGGTTGCACAGGAATGAAAGGAAAACGTGTAGAAAATTTCATCTCAATCGGATGGACCGTTCGCGAACGCATAAAGAACGGATCCACATACATACATACATACATACAACGATTTATATATATATATATATACTAGCTGACCCGGCCCGGCTTCGCCCAGTCCTTGGTGGGGAGCATCTCATTTAATTCATATAAGTAGTCATATAAGTTCCGGGTCCCGTTACCGACTGTCTGTCTGTCTGTCTGTCTGTCTGTCTGTCTGTCTGTCTGTCTGTCTGTCTGTCTGTCTGTCTGTCTGTCTGACCCGGCCCGGCATTGCCCAGCTCCTGGTGTGGAGCATCTCATTTAATTCATATAAGTAGTCATATAAGCTCACGTTCCCGTTCCCGACTATCTATCTGTCTGTCTGTCTGTCTGTCTGTCTGTCTGTCAGTCTGTCTATCTGTCTGATCCGGCCCGGCTTCGCCCAGCCCCTGATGGGGAGCATCTCATTTAATTCATATGAGTAGTCATATAAGTTCCCGTTCCCGACTGACTGTCTGTCTGTCTGTCTGTCTGTCTATCTGTCTGTCTGTCTGTCTGTCTGTCTGTCTGTCTAATCATTTATTGGTTGCAGTTAGAACAACCTTAGATAAACGAAGACCAACTTGGTAATATATTAACTTGGGTAAATGGAGCAGCGGCAGCAGCAGCTGTAACAGTGTGGGTATAATTGGGGTCTATTGGAAAACTCCGATACAGCACGATTGAGCATTGAGACTGAAAGGGGTGGGAGATGCTCAATCGTGACGTATTGTGTTGTTATAGGCAGTTAACATCTAAGAAACCAGCTGAAAGGACGCGGCTTGAAAACCTTGACAAATAAACAACGTTTTATGCAGTTGGCGTTTTGTTACTCCTTCCAACACTACAACAGGAGAAATTATGGAGCCGTAAGTCCAGGATTTTGAATCGAGTCGTCCGGCTAACTACGCGAAGTACGATGAAACTCAGAAGATAATTTTATCAAGAGGCTTTTCTGGAGCCGTGGCCGAATTGATAATGGCCGTTAACTGAACTTCAGCCTTCAAGGTTTTCCGGAGCCGAGATCTGAACTCTGGAGTTTCAAAAGAAAGGGCTTCTATTTTAAAGCGCCAGCCACTGAAAGTTATCAATAACAAGGGGCTTCTCATAGCCGTTGCATGAAACTTATCGTTTTTTTTGAGAAGAGCCATCCTGTCCTAGAACTTTGAGAAAACCAGAATTTCAAGCTGAACCTGTCAGACAAAAGAAGAAAAATAAGTCAAGAACTCTTCTAGGCTCAAGTAATAATGGACAAAGCCTTGTAATTTCGTGATTGGGTTTTTTGAACACATAAATATCACTGGGCTTCGGTTAACTGTGATAAATTTTTGGGGCCACGTCATTACTACGACCCCTATCAAGACGCCGATGATGTACTTCACTCAGAGTCAAGGAAGGGACCCAACCAGGGGTTGAAATCTATCCAGGCATCCCATGAGACGTGACCCAACCAGGGGTTGAAATCTATCCAGGCATCCCATGAGACGTGACCCAACCAGGAAGAGTATCTGGCAGCTACAAAATTTACCTGAGGGAAGAGAACTCCGCCACCTGAGCTTCTGGACTCCGCCACTTGAACTCGAGACTAGGTTTCACTTGATGCGAACTCTGGTTAGTGGAACTAGATCCATCAGCTAATAAAAGAAGGTAACTGTGTAACTCCGGTGATGTGCCATAAATTCTTGGTTAGAGCAGAGTCTAAAACATTATTATATTATTAGAAACAGGTATGAGGATTTATAGCGAACTTTTTGGTTTCAAACAGGACTTATTGAAGACAGGGTTTTTCCTCCCTCTACGTTGACAGAATATTGATGCTGATTACAACTTGTGCTCTTTAGGGATTAACCAAGGGAAATTTGTGCGATTCTGGAACTAAATAACTAATGGAACAGTTTATGAACTGGGGGAATTATGTGTAGTAAATTAGTAAATTTAGGTGATTCATAAATAAGGTAATTAATTAACCAGATTTTAGAAGCAAATAATTTGAAATTGTGTATTTTTTTTGGTTCTTTGCTTGCTTTCTTGCAGTATTTTCAGCATGACGGAACCAGACAACCTTGCACAGGTGCTGACGGGGGTTGGAACAGCTGTAGGTAAATTGAATTTGGTAATCAACCAACAGGGAATGGCAACAGAAATTTTGAAGTTTAGTGGTCAGGCCAAAGACTTTAAGAAATGGGTTACTTCTATTGAAAAGTATGCATACCTAATTTCAGCAACGGAAGAAGAGAAAATGAGACTAGCTTATCAGACGGCAACAGAACCGGTCTCAGATCATATAAGGAGGAAGTTAGAGGCTAGAGTAGATGAGACATGGGAACAATTCAAAGAAGATCTCGCCAGGAAATACGCAGAGATAACGGATCCGCAACATGCATTTTCGGTATTGAGGCAGGCTAAACAAAATAATGGAGAAACGGTACAGTTGTTTAGCGATAGGTTGATTAACCTGGCTGAAGAGGCATTCTTAGGACAGAATGTGCGAGGGGAGGAGGTGGAAAGGATGTTGGTAGGGATTTTTGTGGATGGCATCAAATCTGATGGTTTGAAACTTAAGCTGATGAGGGATAACCCTGAGAGGTTATCACAAGCGGTGGATATTGCGGTGCAAGAGGAAAATTTGAGACGAAGGTTTAGATTAAGAACAGGACGAGAAGTGGGAAGTAATAGAGACGACAGAATTGAGGAACCCATGGAGATAGGACAAACAAGATTCGGATGGAATAGGAGAGGCGGTATACAAACCTTACAAGGTAGAAATAGGAGCGATTATGTTGAAAGAAGAAATATGAGATACCCTACAAGTGAGGCAGTAAGAAACACAAATAACACAAACATTGTCTGTTGGGTTTGTGGTCAACGGGGACATGTTTCTCGTTTTTGTAATAACAGGCGTATACAGTCAAATACACAGGGTAGACATGATAATAATAGGGTGAGTAGGAATGTTGTTGATCGACACAGGAACTTTACAGGTACAAGAACACAGGAAAACTGGCGCCCAACCTATTAGACAGGACCGATGATAGGAGGGTAAATAATAGGGTCCCAAGTGTTAGAGAGTATGTTAATAACAAGTATAATAGGTCGAACAGAGAATATTTTCAACTGGATGAAGTCAAGAAATTTATAGAAGAAAAAACAGATTATAGCTCGTGTATATTAGAAATAGGAAAGTATAGAGTTCGTACATTAATAGATTCGGGAGCTCAAGTTAGTGTAGTAAAAGAAAGTTTTTTATATAAAATAGTAAGAAATTGTAGAATATTTAAGTGTAGTAATAATTTACACTCTGTTACTGGACAGAATTTACAAGTAGTTGGACAAACAATGATCAATTTTAAGTTAGGGGGGATAAACATAAGACACCTTTTTCATGTAGTGAGGGGTTTAAATAGAAATATGCTGATAGGAAGAGATTTTTTGATAAAGAATGGGATAAGACTTTTTTATGATTTACATAAGTTAAAATTCAGAGACGTATATATAGATATGGAAGAGGATATGCATATAGCAGCACTAGTTAGGGTCAAAATGACAACGACATTAAAACCACAGTCGGTTAATTTAATACAAGCGAAGCTGAAGAGAAACCCATATTATGTGGAAGGAAACACAGTCAGAATCACTGAGTTACAAGAAGAAATAATTGATGAGCCTGGTTTGGAGGTTCCAGATGGAGTAATGGAGTTGGATAAACACTTAACCTTTCCAGTAATGGTTATCAACAACACAGGGAGAGAAATCAAGTTATACAGAGGATGTGTGATAGCAAAGTTAGATCATAACATTAGTGAAATATTGGCAACGAATAGAACAGAAGTGTCGGGAACAAGTTATTTGGAAACTTCTAGTGAAAGGAGAAGTGACAGACACGGATGCGGAAGAAGAGGGAAAATCGGAATGAATGAATTGATCCATCCATTCGGAGAAAATAAAGTCCATATACATTCACTGGACAAAATAACAAGGGAACAAGAATTGCTGTCACAGTTAAAAGCTTCGCCGGAAAATAAGGAAGTGTTAGAACAGTTTATAAAGCAAAATCAAGATGTGTTTGCGGTTAATGATTTGGAATTGGGTAAGACGCGGACAGTTACGATGGAGATAGACACGGGAGATCATCCACCAATAAGTCTAAAACCATACAGAACTCCATTAAGAAACAGAGAAATAATGGAAAAGGCAATAGAGGAGATGCTGAAAGCAGGAATAATAAAAAGGTCGAAGTCAGAATGGTCATCTCCGGTCGTCATAGTGGCCAAGCCTGATGGTTCGAGTCGTTTCTGTTGTGACTACAGGGCGTTGAACAAAATCACCAAGAATGTAGCATACCCACTGCCAGTAATTGATGATATTTTGGGGCTACTTAATGGCTCTACATATTTCACAACGTTAGACGCAAGGTCAGGATTTTGGTGTATTCCGATGTCGGAGGACGCGCAACGGAAAAGTGCCTTTTGTACCCACATGGGCTCGTACGAATTCTTACGAATGCCTTTTGGAGTCAAGACGGCGCCCTCACACTATATGTTCTTAATAAATGAAGTTCTAGAGGGTATGCAAAGGTTCGCTCTTGCTTATATTGATGATGTATTGATCTATACCAAGGGAGATGTGGAAGATCATTTGAAACATATTAGACTAGTGTTTGACAGGTTAAGAAAGCATGATGTGAAGTTGAAGCTTAGTAAGTGCCAATTTTTGAAAACAGAAACAAAATATTTAGGGTATATTATAAATAGAGAGGGTATTAAACCAGACCAGAACAAAATAAAGATTATTAAAGAATTACCTGCACCAACAAACGTTAAGGAAGTACGTGCTTTTATAGGAACATGTGCGTATTATAGACGGTTTATTCCGGCATTTTCAAGGATAGCTGAACCAATTACAAATTTAACAGCCAAGTACGCCAGGTTTAAGTGGGATGATGAGTGTCAAAAAGCCTTCGACTATTTAAAAAACAGCTTAACACTAGTACCACTATTGACGCATCCAGACTTAAACAAACAGTTAATACTATACACAGATGCTTCAGACAGTGCAGTAGGAGCATGTTTAGTACAACCATATGAAGGAAAAGAATCTGGAATACCAGGGGTTAAAAATGAAAGACCTATCTACTTCTTGTCTCATAAGCTTAGTAAATCACAAAAAAAATGGAGTACTATCGAGAAGGAGGCTTACGCGATTCATTACGCTCTTCAAAAACTTAATTACTATTTACATAACGCAAGTTTTGTTATTAGAACTGACCACATGCCTTTAAAGTCTTTTTTAGAAGCTCCAGTGCAGAACAGGAAAATACAGACATGGGCATTGAATCTACAGGGGTACGACGCGAAAATTGAGTACATACCGGGTAAGATAAACACATGCGCCGATCTTTTGTCTAGAATTCCATATACACAGTCATCAGAGGATACAGAAGAGGAGGCAGCCGAACCAGAGATAGACGACAGGAATTGGCAGGTAAATATTCTGGATTCTGCTATAATAAATAGGGGAGAATTTGATAGCTTACCATCAGATCAAGAGTCTGAACATAGAGAAGAAGATCTACAGTTAGCACAATTCAATATGAAAGAAGAGCAGGATTTAGACCCAAGAATCATACAAATAAAGGAAAAGTTACGAGAAACAGAAGATAACAAATATAAAAGGAATTATTTGCTCTTACAAGAGGATGGACAGTTATATTATATGTGTGAAAAGAACGAACAACTAAGGAAATATATTCCAAAGCATTTGGAAAATGAACTTTTAAAAGCATATCACGATGAAAATGGACATCTCGGTAGAGACAAACTAGTGAAAGCACTTACAAGTAAATATTATTGGCCAAACTTATTTAAATCTGCATGCAAATATGTAGATACGTGTGAAAAGTGCAGATTAAGAAACATGAAAACAATAAAGTCTCCATTACAGGACACAGATATTCCTCACTTTCCAATGCAAAAGATTAGTTTAGACATATCAGGTCCACACCCCAGAACATTGTCAGGAAATGTATATTTAATTCATATAGTAGACATCTACAGTCTTTGGCCAGAGGTTTATGCAATTCCAGATAAGAGCGCGGATACTGTCATTAATATTTTTTTACAGGAGTTCGTACCAAGGTTTAGTTGCCCACAAAGTATACTTACAGATAATGGTAGAGAATTTGTAAATAAAAAATTCGAAAAGTTATTAAAAGATTTAAACATAAGACATATAAAGACCTCATTTTATAGACCTTCGTCAAATGCGAAAAACGAGCGTCAACATCAGACGTTATACAATATTGTGGCAAAGATTATTGATGAACATGAAAAAGATTGGGATCTATTTTTGGGACCTGCTCTTAGCGCTATTCGTACAAATCAAAATGAGAGCACGGGTTTTTCGCCATTTTATTTAATACACGGGAGAGAACCAATATTACCTATAGATAATTTATTAAAACCTAGACGGAAATATATGGGTGAAGATTTTCAAGAGGTCATAATACAAGAAATGCATAAAGCACATATGAGATTAAGAAATAATATAATAAAAGCTAGGGAAAGACAGAAAAAGTACAAAAATGTAAATACAAAATTACAGGAGTTTAAAGTAGGTGATAGAGTTTATTACAAAAAGCATAGAAGAAACTCTAAGTTTGATTCTCGTTGGATTCCAGGTTATTACGTTTTGGAAAAACTAGGTAATGTATCGTATGTTATAAAGAACCAGGTCACAGCACACATAGCAAGGGCACATGTTGAACACTTAAGAAGAGATGAAAATGAGATAGAAAATAATAATTATAATAATAATAGTTATTCGGATGCAAAATTTTTGGATGAACAAGTTGTTACAATAACTCCAGATCTTAGAAGAGCTACAGTAACCCCAGATCTTAGAAAAGAACCAGAACAAAATCAGTTGTTAGCAAGTCCAAGTTACGAAGAACAAGAACAGACAATTCCGAAAAGAATGGAAGAAGAAGGGCCAAATGAAACTCATTATGATAGTATGGAAGAAGACACAGGTGCTCCATTTAAAAATACTAGGCAAGCAACAAAAAGAAGAATGGACAGTCAAAGAGATAAAGAAGTAAAAAGACAGAGGAGAATTAGAGATGGTTCAACAAGCGGAGACGATATACCTATACTAGAAAGATCCTTAAGAAAGAGTGATCGACAAATTAGGTGGGATGTTGAACGGAAGAAATTAGCGGCAGCTAAAGAAAGACATACAGACGAAGAAGAAGAAATGGATGAAAAGTCAGAGTCAAGTAGTAGTATGAAGGAGACTAGTAGGTTGTACGAAGAAGAAGATGTTGATATAGAGTTAGCACTTATTCAGAGAAACTTAGAGTTGTTGAGGAAATGGAAACGTAAGAGATAGATAAGTTGAAAGTACTGTAGATAACAAGATTTAAAATTGTAAGTGATGTTTAAAGATGTATACGAAACGGTGGAAAAAGTGGTCTTGAGATATTAGTACAGTGGGTGAATATATTTTTTTTTATTGATGTTAGAAGTGCCGTGTTTAAAGATAGGGGTTAACAAGTTATAATAATAATAGACAGGACAGATCACAAGTACGTTGATAAGTAGAGGATGGCTACATTGAGTTAATGTTGGATATAGGTTACAGTGTTTACTTAAGAGCTTATTCAGAATACTATGTGCTGTTAAGAGATAATAAATAGATAATTCTGGATTACTGATTTGTTTGTGTAGATAGAACAGGTATGTTCATAATTGATCTGTAGTTAACAGATATATAGATAGGATGTTTAGTCTTCTCGGTCATATAAATACTGGATATGCGTCATTTATGAGAGCCTAATACTGGTAGGCCAATGTACGTAGAAATTTTAAGAGAGTTATAATTGTATTGAGGACGGTGTTTATGAAATCTAAGTTTTGTGAATTATGAGTCATATAGGAAATGTTTTTATGCTTGAGTTGCTACTGGAGGATGAGGGATATTGGTTGGTTGTTTTATTGAGCCTAAGTTGTAATGCCTCATTTTGTTTTCTTGATTTGGTCTTGAAAAATGATTGTTATTGTTTGAGTAATTGGTTTAGAGTAGGGTGATTGTGTTCATAGCATTTGAGTTGACAAGAACTGTTGGTCCGTAAAAGTGTCCAATAGTGATAGGTAGAATAGGATATTTCATTCTGATTTGATAACATGCATGTTATGTCAATGTGTTTTTTTTCTTCTAGATTAATTTGGAGGTTGTGTTCATTTTATTTCGATTACATGAATGATTTGGTATATTGAGTTAAATGCTTGTAAAGTTAGTTAAGTAAGTTTAAGTTTCAAATGAAGGAGGTTTTGCTAAAGGTTTTTCGTTAAGAAAAGAGTTGATAAAAACTAATTTGTCCACTGATATAAGGTAAGGGGAAACTATGCATTCATTAACTAGTGGGAAACGTGTTGGTGAACGTGTATGCACGAATGGATAGACGTATCCAGGGTCTGCACACACGTCACTTTATTTATAAAATAACAGGATGGGTTGTACGGGGGAAAGATATAGGTGCTGTGAAATACCAGCTTTAATTATATTTAAGGTGTTCATAAAATATGAACATGGGCTCATGGTAAAAGGTGAGATAACGGAAGAGGAACGGAATTGTGGTTGGCAATGTCAATGTGAAATATAAAAGGTTTATGAAAACTTATGCCAAATTGTTTTATAACGAACAATAATATATTTCTTAAAGGTGTTTTAAAAAATTATTTTACAAAAAAAAAATTTTTTTTATTGGCAAGGGAGGTAAAGGGTGAATGTCTTAAGTGTACATTTACTATATGTCCATGTGGTCATGTCGTGTATTCATTCTTCATGTTCTTTATTTGGTGCGCACCACTTCTTTACTTTTTCTAACTACATTGTTTTTGTACGTCCTGGGGTTTGAAAGAATGAGGAATTGTATAAGATCATAATTTTTGACACAGAATTTATGAGCTGTTCTTGTGATATGTATATTTGATACAGATAACCAGAAAGAACCAGAAATGAAGAATTACGTAGTAGATTAACTATAAAATGTTGGGGAAATAGAAAAAGAAAGAAGGACTGCTTGGATTAACCGTAGTATTATATAAATAAAAAGCGAAGAAGAAGTATATGGGGAGGTTATAGACAGACCATAGCACTGGGAGAAGAGTAAAAGATGTATTGGCGAAGGTTAAAAGACAAGTAGGGAATAGAGTATGGGGATTAGGAGTAAAGATTTTTCCTTTAAAAGGAAAATTCTTTAAGTAACATGGGGAGGTGTAACAGTGTGGGTATAATTGGGGTCTATTGGAAAACTCCGATACAGCACGATTGAGCATTGAGACTGAAAGGGGTGGGAGATGCTCAATCGTGACGTATTGTGTTGTTATAGGCAGTTAACATCTAAGAAACCAGCTGAAAGGACGCGGCTTGAAAACCTTGACAAATAAACAACGTTTTATGCAGTTGGCGTTTTGTTACTCCTTCCAACACTACAACACAGCAGAAGAAGAAGAAAAAGGAGGAGTAGGAGCTGGGAGGAGGAAGAGGGAGGAGGAGGGAGGAGGAGGAGAAAGAGAGAAGAGGAGGATGGAGGAGGGGAGAGGAGGAGGAGGAGGAGGAATATAACGCATATGCCTGTAGATGTAATAATGGCTTAGGTTGTTCCATGTCTTCTTAGAGTTGGCGACAGTGTAAAGAAATATAAAATCTTCAAACTTTCATACTAAAAAAATATGACAGTGGGCTGCGCTGGAATGAAAGGAAGACGTGTAAAAAATTTCATCTCAATGGGATGGGCCGTTCGCGAGCGCATTAGGGACATATATACAGACAGACAGACGGACGGAGATCGCCTTTTATATATAAGATATACCCATCCATGTTGGGTTTTCCTCTTGTCCGCTTACTCGTTAGGCCTCCCTCCATATACATCTTTTCCAGACTCTACACGCCCAAAGTATTTCATTTCCCTCACTTTCGTTTGTCTTAATAACCACATTTCTTTGACAATGAATCCCTGTTGAACGGTTCAGTGTGTTCTCTATTTCGCCCATGCAGGAGGAGGAGAGGGAGGAGGAGGGAGGAGGAGGAGAGAGTAGGAGGAGGAAGGAGGCGGAGGGAGAAGGAAGAGGGAGGAGGAAGAGGGAGAAGGAGGAGGGAGAAGGAGGAGAAGGAGGGGGAGGAGGAGGGAAGATGAGGAGGGGAGGAGGAGGAGGGAGGAGGAGGAATGTGAAGGGAGGAGGAGGGAGGAGGTAGAGGGAGGAGGAGGAGGAGGGAGGCGGAGAGAGGAGGAGGAGGAGGAGGAAGAGGGAGGAGGAGGAATGTGAAGGGAGGAGGGGGGAGGAGGTAGAGGGAGGAGGAGGGAGGAGGAGGGATTAGGAGGAGGAAGGAGGAGTAGGGTGGAGGAGGAGGCGAGGAGGAGGGAGGAGGAAGAGGGAGGAGGAGGGAGAAGGAGGGAGGAGGAGAACGCAGGAGGAGAAGGGAGCAGGAGGAGGATAGGGAGGAGGAGGGAGAGGGAGGAGGAGGGAGGAGGAGGGATGAGGAGGAGGAAGAGGGAGGAGGAGGAATGTGAAGGGAGGAGGAGGGAGGAGGTAGAATGAGGAGGAGTAGGGAGGAGGAGGAGTGAGGAGGAGGAGAGAGAGGAGGAGGAAGGAGGAGGGGAGGAGGGAGGAGGAGGAGGAGGGAGGAAGAAGGAGGAGGAGGGATGAGGAGGAGGAGGGAGGAGGAGGAAGAGGGAGGAGGAGGAATGTGAAGGGAGGAGGAGGTAGAGGGAGGAGGAGGAGGGAGGAGGAGAAGGGAGGAGGAGGGATGAGGAGGAGGGAGGAGGAGGGATGAGGAGGAGGGAGGGGGAGGAATGTGAAGGGAGGAGGAGGGAGGAGGTAGAGGGAGGAGGATGGAGGAGGAGGAGTGAGGAGGAGGAGAGGGAGGAGGAGGAAGGAGGAGGGAGGAGGAGGAGGAGGGAGAAGAAGGAAGGAGGAGGAGGAAGGAGGGAGAGGAAGGAGGGAGAATGAGGAGGGGAGGAAGGAAAGAGAGGTGGAAGGGGAGGAGGAGGGAGGAGGAAAGAGGTAGGGGGAGGAGGAGGTAGAGGGAGGAGGAGGAGGAAGGAAAGGGAGGAGGAAGAGGAGGAGAAGGGAGGAGGAGGGTGGAGGGAGGAGGAGAAGGGAGGAGGTAGGAGGAGGAAGAGGGAAGAGGGAGAAGAAGGGAGAAGGAGGAGGGAAGATGATGAGGGAGAAGGAGGCAGGAGGAGGAGGAGGGAGGCAGGAGGAGGAGGGATGAGGAGGGAGAGGGAGGAGGAGGGAAGATGAGGGAGGAGGGGGAGGAGGCGGAGGGAGTAGGAGGGAGGAGGATGGAGGAGAAGGGGAGAGGAAGAGAGAGAAGGAAGAGGGAGAAGGAGGAGGTAGGAGGAGAGGGATGAGAGGGAGGAGGAAGAGGAGAAGGGTGGAGGGAGGAGGTAGAGGGAGGAGAAGAGAGGGGGAGAGAGTTCGCCATTCCGAATTCATACTCGTCTAGTTCTTCCTTCTACATGACTGTAGATAACTTCCTTACACATAAAAAGATAAATTGTTATTGATATTGCCGTGGCATGGAGGAATATCAGCAGCAGAGTTGATTAAAAAAAACAAAGACTGAGATCTACAGAGAGCCATGAACGCCTACGCCAGCCGGCACGGCACTTGATGATGATGATTGCCGTGTGACGATTCTGTGTAGTCACGTCATTTTCTTCCCTTTCCTAGCGTTTTGGTTCGGGGATTCTTTCATCATCATCATCATATATTTACGTACGTATTTTGGGAGGGGGAGGAGGGAGGAGGAGGAAGAAGAAAAAAAAACTATGACAGTGTGTTCTCTATTTCGCCCATGCAGGAGGAGGAGAGGGAGGAGGAGGGAGGAGGAGGAGAGAGTAGGAGGAGGGAGGAGGCGGAGGGAGAAGGAAGAGGGAGGAGGAAGAGGGAGAAGGAGGAGCGAGAAGGAGGAGAAGGAGGGGGAGGAGGAGGGAAGAGGAGGAGGGGAGGAGGAGGAGGAGGAGGAGGAATGTGAAGGGAGGAGGAGGGAGGAGGTAGAGGGAGGAGGAGGAGGAGGGAGGCGGAGAGAGGAGGAGGGAGGATGAGGAAGAGGGAGGAGGAGGAATGTGAAGGGAGGAGGGGGAGGAGGAGGAGGTAGAGGGAGGAGGAGGGAGGAGGAGGAGGCAGGAGGCGGAGAGGGAGGAGGAGGAAGGAGGAGGGGAGGAGGAGGAGGAGGGAGGAAGAAGGAGGAGGAGGGAGGATGAGTGATGTGGAGGAGGGAGGAGGGAGGAGGAGGGAGGAGGAGGAGGAAGAGGGAGGAGGAGGAATATGAAGGGAGGAGGAGGGAGGAGGTAGAATGAGGAGGAGGAGGGAGGAGGAGGAGTGAGGAGGAGGAGAGAGAGGAGGAGGAAGGAGGAGGAGGAGGAGGAGGGAGGAAGAAGGAGGAGGAGGGATGAGGAGGAGGGAGGAGGAGGAAGAGGGAGGAGGAGGAATGTGAAGGGAGGAGGAGGTAGAGGGAGGAGGAGGAGGGAGGAGGAGAAGGGAGGAGGAGGGATGAGGAGGAGGGAGGAGGAGGGATGAGGAGGAGGGAGGGGAAGGAATGTGAAGGGAGGAGGAGGGAGGAGGTAGAGGGAGGAGGAGGAGGGAGGAGGAGGAGTGAGGAGGAGGAGAGGGAGGAGGAGGAAGGAGGAGGGAGGAGGAAGGAGGAGGGAGGAGGAGGAGGAGGGAGAAGAAGGAAGGAGGAGGAGGAAGGAGGGAGAGGAAGGAGGGAGAATGAGGAGGGGTGGAAGGAAAGAGAGGTGGAAGGGGAGGAGGAGGGAGGAGGAAAGAGGTAGGGGGAGGAGGAGGTAGAGGGAGGAGGAGGAGGAAGGAAAGGGAGGAGGAAGAGGAGGAGAAGGGAGGAGGAGGGTGGAGGGAGGAGGAGGAGGGAGGAGGTAGGAGGAGGAAGAGGGAAGAGGGAGAAGAAGGGAGAAGGAGGAGGGAGGATGATGAGGGATTAGGAGGAGGAGGGAGGAGTAGGGTGGAGGAGGAGGCGAGGAGGAGGAGGGAGGAGGAGGGAGGAGGAGGGAGAAGGAGGGAGGAGGAGAACGCAGGAGGAGAAGGGAGCAGGAGGAGGATAGGGAGGAGGAGGGAGAGGGAGGAGGAGGGAGGAGGAGGAGAGAGTAGGAGGAGGGCGGAGGCGGAGGGAGAAGGAAGAGGGAGGAGGCGGAGGGAGAAGGAGGAGGGAGAAGGAGGAGAAGAAGAGGGAGGAGGAAGAGGGAGAAGGAGGAGGGAGAAGGAGGAGAAGGAGGGGGAGGAGGAGGAGGGAAGAGGAGGAGGGGATGAGGAGGAGGGATTAGGAGGAATGTGAAGGGAGGAGGAGGGAGGAGGTAGAGGAAGAGGAGGAGGAGGGAGGCGGAGAGAGGAGGAGGGAGGAGGAGGAAGAGGGAGGAGGAGGAATGTGAAGGGAGGAGGGGGAGGAGGTAGAGGGAGGAGGAGGGAGGAGGAGGAGGTAGAGGGAGGAGGAGGGAGGAGGAGGAGGGAGGAGGAGGAGGGAGGAGGCGGAGAAGGAGGAGGAGGAAGGAGGAGGGGGAGGAGGGAGGGAGGAGGGAGGAAGAAGGAGGAGGAGGGAGGAGGAGTGATGAGGAGGAGGGAGGAGGAGGAGGGAGGAGGAGGGAGGAGGAGGAGGAAGAGGGAGGAGGAGGAATGTGAAGGGAGGATGAGGGAGGAGGTAGAATGAGGAGGAGGAGGGAGGAGGAGGAGTGAGGAGGAGGAGAGGGAGGAGGAGGAAGGAGGAGGGGAGGAGGGAGGAGGAGGAGGGAGGAAGAAGGAGGAGGAGGGATGAGGAGGAGGAGGGAGGTGAAGGAAGAGGGAGGAGGAGGAATGTGAAGGGAGGAGGAGGTAGAGGGAGGAGGAGGAGGGAGGAGGAGAAGGGAGGAGGAGGGATGAGGAGAGGGAGGAGGAGGGATGAGGAGGAGGGAGGGGGTGGAATGTGAAGGGAGGAGGAGGGAGGAGGTAGAGGGAGGAGGAGGAGGGAGGAGGAGGAGTGAGGAGGAGGAGAGGGAGGAGGAGGAAGGAGGAGGAGGGAGAAGAAGGAAGGAGGAGGAGGAAGGAGGGAGAGGAAGGAGGGAGAATGAGGAGGGGAGGAAGGAAAGAGAGGTGGAAGGGGAGGAGGAGGGAGGAGGAAAGAGGTAGGGGGGGAGGAGGAGGTAGAGGGAGGAGGAGGAGGAAGGAAAGGGAGGAGGAAGAGGAGGAGAAGGGAGGAGGAGGGTGGAGGGAGGAGGAGGAGGGAGGAGGTAGGAGGAGGAAGAGAGAAGAGGGAGAAGAAGGGAGAAGGAGGAGGGAGGATGATGAGGGAGAAGGAGGCAGGAGGAGGAGGAGGGAGGCAGGAGGAGGAGGGATGAGGAGGGAGAGGGAGGAGGAGGGAAGATGAGGGAGGAGGGGGAGGAGGCGGAGGGAGTAGGAGGGAGGAGGATGGAGGAGAAGGGGAGAGGAAGAGGGAGAAGGAAGAGGGAGAAGGAGGAGGTAGGAGGGAGAGGGATGAGAGGGAGGAGGAAGAGGAGAAGGGTGGAGGGAGGAGGTAGAGGGAGGAGAAGAGAGGGGGAGAGAGTTCGCCATTCCGAATTCATACTCGTCTAGTTCTTCCCTTCTACACGACTGTAGATAACTTCCTTACACATAAAAAGATGAATTGTTATTGATATTGCCGTGGCATGGAGGAATATCAGCAGCAGAGTTGATTAAAAAAAACAAAGACTGAGATCTACAGAGAGCCTTGAACGCCTACGCCAGCCGGCACGGCACTTGATGATGATGATTGCCGTGTGACGATTCTGTGTAGTCACGTCATTTTCTTCCCTTTCCCTAGCGTTTTGGTTCGGGGATTCTTTCATCATCATCATCATCATCATCATCATCATCATATATTTACGTACGTATTTTGGGAGGGGGAGGAGGGAGGAGGAGGAAGAAGAAAAAAAAACTATGAAAGTTGACAGCTCTGGAATGAAAGGAAGGCGTGTAGAAAATTTCATCTCAATCGGATGGGCCGTTCGCGAACAAATAAAGGACATACATATTTACATACATACATATATACATACACATATACATACACTTTGTTTTATATATATATATATATATATATATATATATATATATATATATATATATATATATATATATATATATATATATATATATATATATATATATATATATATATATATATATATATATATCTGAACTAATGTGTTTGTCGGCGTCTCATCTCATCCTATCTCATGTTGTCATCTTCCTCTTGTACCTTGCGGTATCGAGGTGAAGTATAAACAGTGGGAGAGTGCCCGCTTATGAGCTTTATGTATCGATATTCCCATGGACTATGTTATTCCCTGCGTCCATCGTTTACGTGGTAGGTCTCTTCCTCTGCTTCCATATGGTCTGTACATCATTGCTTGTTGTGGTTTACTTTTAGTTTGTACTTGCATGGCCAATACATTTGACTTGCTACCTTCTAATAAAATCTAGCGCAGCTATATCTCCCACTTTAGTCCTGATTTCTTCATTTCTGATCTTATCTCTTCTTGATACATTGAGTATTCTTCTCAGGAATCTCAATTCTGTTTGCTGTGATTATTCTTTTCTCTTTTTCTGTCATTGTCCAGGCTTGGCATTGGTAACATAGAGCTGGTAGGAAGATTGTGTTGTAAAGTGCTTTCCTGGTAGTTATTGATACATGTTTGTTCTTTAGTATTGGTGCCATTTGTCCAAGTTGGTTGGCCTTATTGCAACTATTGTCTTCTGATATATACTTCCTAGGTACTTGAAACTCTTTACTTGTTTCAAGGGATGTTCGTTTAGGTGAATTGTTGTTGTTTTTTCTTCTTTAGTTATAGTCATTACCTCTGTTTTACTTGTGCTAATTTCATGTTATGTTCCCGAAACATTTCGTTTAGACAATTCATATGGTATTGTAATTCAGCTTCTGATTTTGCTATTAGTGCTTTGTCGTCCGCAAACAGGAGTTCTCTAATGGTGTAATTTGCAGATGGTTCTTCTTCTGTGTTCTCGTCCTGCGGTGTTCTTGAGGTCTCTATTTGGCTGGTTTCTTTACATATGTTGTCTATATATGTTATGAACAAGAGGGGGCGGGGGACAGGACACAACCTTGTCGTACTCCGGATCTTATGGTGAAGGGTTCTGAGTGTCCTCCAGTTGCTCTCACTATGCATTCACTGTTGTTCTCAGTGACTAGTCTACACAGAAATGGATACAGCTAGCCAACCGGATTTTACCAATAATAGTCCCGCTAACTTTAAGTGGTTCATCTTGGGCGATCGAGAATATGACATTACTGGTGTGTGTGTGTGTGTGTGTGTGTGTGTGTGTGTGTGTGTGTGTGTGGGTGTGTGTGTGTGTGGTGTGTGTGTGGTGTGTGTGTGTGTGTGGGTGTGTGTGTGTGGTGTGTGTGTGGTGTGTGTGAGTGAGTGAGTGAGTGTGTGTGTGTGTGAGTGTGTGAGTGAGTGAGTGAGTGAGTGAGTGAGTGTGTGTGTGTGTGTGTGTGTGTGTGTGTGTGTGACAGACAGACAGACAGACAGACAGACAGACAGACAGACAGACAGACAGACAGACAGACAGACAGACATAGAGATAATTTCTGTTTTAATGTTGCCTGAACCGAAGGTCTTGTCAGTTTTCATATGGTTAAGAGTATTCTGAATCTTCCATTTTCAAAATTGACGATCCTTTATAATTACTTCGAATATCATACTGTTCTTTTCTTGTATCATCATAAAGCTTTTTCACATAATCTTACCATAAATGTAAAATCTGATTGGTTTCTATTATGATTTTTCCATCTGTTGTTTTTAAGCAGCCTGTTGATGTTCTTGTCCTTTTATTAGTAAGCTCCCGAGTTCTGTTGTGCACAGACATGGAAGAGATAGGGAACTTTTGGCTGTAGATTACAGGTGGCAGTTAACAGGATGACAGAGTTGTGTAAGGAAGCATTGGCCGTTATAAACCAAGACAAGGCATCGGTTGTGTGGCACTGTCTGATAACCGGATCGTGAAGGCAAATGTCCCATGTATTATATTGAATGGATGTCCTCTTAGTAGAGCGAGTAAATTGACGTGCTTGGATATCACCTTCGACAGGTGTATGTCTTTTAAAGACTTTGTGGCGGTTTTGGAGGTGAAGCCTGGTAGGGGACTTAATGCTTTGACGGCGATGGCAGCAACCGGGGTCGAGCAGAGGTTGCTTTACAGGCTCTTTCAGCAGTTAATAATTTTTGTCATTGAGTATGGTTTGGGGCTCCTGATAGTATCAAAGATCCAGCGTGAAAGGTTGAAGCGCATACAAAATACGGCATTGTGGATAATTCTGGGGTGCTCAAATGACATACCAATTGTATGCATCCTGGCACTACCAACAATGTCGTATAGGCTTAGGGTCCTTCAGACCAAATAATACCTGAGAGTTGCTGCAGATAGGGATCACCCCGTGTATGAAGCCATGGATATGGTTAAGGGTCATAGACTAAGACGAGGCAGGTTCTGGATGGCATAGGCAGACATATTTATACGTCAGGTATGTGATCTAGAGACCATCAATGGTGAAAAAGTGTATGTTAAAGAACCTGCAGGCAGGACGGACTGGCACAATGTAATAGTAATACTGGGTCGTGAGTGCAGAGAATGGACAGCGGGCTACACAGAGTTTGAGGTGCGACAACTGATCCAGAGTAATACACATCAAGATGACATACTGATTCGTCAGGGTGAAAAAACACGGAGTAATCTGGGTCTCATTGCGAAGACTAACGGGCGATTCTTGAAAAAGGAGTGTATGGCAAATGAGGCTACGACCTCCAGCATGGAAGCAGTTACAGCGGCATTCCGTTGGTTAGAGGAGACCACTGCAACACACATTGTCTTCATCACGAACTCAAGGAATATGCTTAGTAAAGTGGAGAAAGGAATGTTTCGTGTGGACTGGCTCACCTCGTTTCAGAGGTCACAGATTGTAAGAATTGTATGGATTTATTTACCCTGGCCATGTGGGAGTGCGGGGGAATGAACAAGCTGTTAGGATGACGTTGAATGAATCTCCTGGTTGTAGATTATCTATGGACAAGAGAGACGTGATAGTGCACCAGTGGGACCAGGTGGAGAAAGTGGAGGAACAGATTGAGAACCCGTATGTGGAAAGGATGAGATTGCGGGGGATCGGTAGGGGTTCTGGAAGAATCTCAAAACTGAGAGGGAAGACCAGAAGAACATTCAATCAGATAGCGACGGGAACGATTAGTAGTATGACTCTTCGCTGGCTGTTAAACGAGGGGGCGGAGCGCGTATGGGAATGTCCTGAGTACAGTGATGTTGGTTCTTAGCTCAGCTGAACTCAGCTCAACTCAGCTAAACTCAGCTCAACTCAGCTCAACTCAGCTCAACTCAGCTCAACATTCTGTTGTGCAGTAATGTGGTATTCTTACTGTTGTGTTTGTTTTAAAAATCAATTTAAATGCAAC